>JAPYZI010004911.1:0-11950 GCA_030523105.1 Ophioninae sp. A BG-2022a
ACTCCGCCAAAAATGATCGTACAGAGCTCAACCACCGCTCAAATTAAAGGGGATAAAATTCTCTGAAAGAGCTTTGTGGTGGAATCATTGAAAAAAAATTATTCAAGTCCATGGACCTTTTTAAAGATGAATAAAAATTTCGAAACATTTTCCCTCGATGGTTTTCCGACGTTTTCTCGGAAACTACTCATGATAAAAAATTTTGACCCCAGATCTGAAAACTAGAAACTTGGGACTACAATTTCCTTTTTTTAAACTTTTTTTCGACGATTTTTCACGAAGTTACAGCCTTTTGAAAAGTAGCAAAAATTTTGCTATTTTTTTTTCTATCCCTTAATTTTTGCGTCTAGTCTATATATGTGCACTAATATATGCGTATTACAAGTTCAATACTTGTCGAAAATCTTTCGGAATTTTTTAGCCCGGTCTCATTATTAGTATTAAACTGTATCTTCTTTTATTAAATGCACTCGCTAAATACAATCACTCATCGTAATTAGCATAGATATAGTAAATTTTATACTAAAAATAAAAATATTATGATGTTGGATTCGAATATCACGGGTTTGCATAATGCAGCGTGGTCACAATAAAAAATATTGTAATAAATAATTTATAATACTGAAATATGTAACATATTGCGAGAGGGTAGGTTTGATAATTATTTTTCATTTTTTCAATTGCTTTTGGGAGTCTTTTAACTATCCGATAATATTGAATTAGAAAGACGATTGTATACACTGCAAATCCAAGTGTGTTGTTTTAACTCAGATACATGTATTACCTTGTAGTCAATTGTGACACACTTCCGCGTGTGTATTTTTGAAGTTCGCTCTATGTGTTTTATATTACACACATATGTGTATTATTTCTATGCGTGTTAAATGTATTACTCATATGTCAATAATCCATTTAACGTGCATAGAAATAATATATCTAAGCGTGTAATACAAAACACGTAAAGTAAATTCCAAAATCACGCGCGGAATGTATAAAAATTGACTACGAGGTAATAATACATGTATCTGTGTTATAACAAATCCTTGGATTTGCAACCCACGGGTATGTAGAAACGAGACATGCAAAAATGATACCGTTGCAATGTGGAACGGGATTGAATAATTTCATTCCTTTGCACATTGCAAAACATAGACAGGGTATCATTTTTTTATCTGTTTGTGCGATATTCTTTGGCACAGATTACAATTATCTCCTGTAGATTGTATGAACATTAAGGAAAAAATCTAGATCATGTTGTATGCATAAGTTATATTTATTCACAATTATAATTTAAGATGATACCTTTCTTCTCGTTTTAAGATATTTTTTTAATCATAAAATTTCAACACTGAATAACATCAAGTAGATGATTTTTTTTCTACGTAAGTAAAAATATAATTCTTTTAATAATAGTAATACATATCACTTTCATATTGATTAACTATTAATAAACAGTGGGAATGATATATTATGTGTTTACCACAATTATCAAGTAATCGAGATTTGCTTACAGATCCTGCTGCATATGGAAGTGTTCAAATGTGCGTTTGAATTTGTCCGCCATTGAGACGTTTTTGAACAGCGTCTGCAGGATCCTGAAAGCGAGAAATTGAAGAGCACTCGCATTACCGGGTTGAAATGCTCTGTGCCAAGCACAGTATAATGCCAGCAATACACCGATTGCTTTAGAGGCAGTAGCATCAGGAATGTGGATTCTGATTCTTTCGTCAGTGTCTATGAACGCCTGTGAAACTTTGTTGTCGTCGGTATACAAGACAATACGAGGTGCATCGATTCCATCGTAACCAGATGTTGAGTTGATGCTGAAATCTGGAAATAATTAAAAATGTAGGTTTTATAAATTTTATCTTAAGGATACATTGTAAGTACGTTAAGAATACTGATTTATGATCCAATTTAAGATAAATCGAGAGTTATGTGCTACTCGTGCCAGAACATAGATGACTTTTGATTTTCCATTATCGGAATGTTTCATTTTACAGTGCATTTTAGTATTGTAATTTTTTGTTTTTATATGAATATTTTAGTTATTAGTATGCGTCCTCACTGCTAGGGTCTTTACCTGTATACCACTATTGTTTAAAAATGAAATAAAATAATTCCTTTATCTATATTCCTGTGTGAAATGAATCTAAATCAATTCTGTTGCTCTAATATAAATCTGATCCTCCACAGTTGCCCATACACAAATGTTCAGGTAGATGATTTTTCTCTTAGATATAATTATTGAAATTGTTTTAGTGAACGTACTTAGGCAATGGTGGAAATTTGGAAGAATAAAAAATTGTTCAACAACGTTTATTACTATGTATTAAATACAAGGGGCAAGTAAAAAATAAGGTTCCCACGTTTTTTTCAGGGTTAAGGCATTTTTTATTGCAATAAATATGTATACCATCTGAAAGCTTGTATTTCAAACTATTCTTCTACATAGTCGCCAGATCTTTCAACGCATTTTTTCTGACGAGTTATCCACTTCTGAAAACCCGCTTCGAAGAACTCTGCCGCTAGGCCGCCGATGGCCTCCCGCTCCTTTGCTCGTCGCGAACGTCTGTGCGTCCTTCGGAGAACTCCCTGCACCATTTGCGGACGTGCTGGACGCTGATGCAAGCTTTGCCATAAACTTCTTCCAACTGTCTATGGATTTCAATAGGTGTAAGCTTCTTCGCGTTTAAAAATCGAATCACTGAACGGATTTCACACCTGGCGGTGACGGCGATTGCGGGTTCCATCGCGGATGACTGTTAGACTGGCACTAAGCTTAGCAGTGATCTTCCAGGTAGTTGGAATGGAGTGCGGGGATCAACAATGAAGGCGGTGTTGCCGGATTTCTCCTAGTATCTCGCGCGGCGAGTGTACAGCGTTGGGAACCTTATTTTTTACTTGCCCCTCGTATGTTTCAAATACTTGCTTTACTGTACGCAGTGGCAACATTTTTTTCTTGAGTTGTCTTACTGGTAAGTCATCGAATAGTTTTTTCAGAATCAGTGCCTCAGTTTTCGTAGTTGGGATATCGAAGTTTTAAATTTCATTATCTTATTGCGCAGCATAATATTCTATTAACTCAGCAATTAGTTTATCGATCTGCAGAAACACAGCGTCTTTCCATGTTTTTTTGAAATATGGTAATGCACTCGAACATTATCTACATGTTAAAAATAGAAAATCGCCTTTTTAAAAGAAATAATTTGAACTGAGATACCAATTAAAAATTAACATAAAAACCACACTTTGCATCAAGAAATAAGTTGAGATGTTACAGTGATGGCTTATTGTTTGTACGAGGATAAATTATATACTTTTCTATAAATATGAAGCCATGGTATTCATGAATTTATTAATATTAAGCTTGACAAAATTACATATAAAAACAGTACGAAGGAATATTGATGTAGTGGTTTGAAAATATATTTTAAAACAGAAATAGTTACCATTCCATAATCCTTCAGTGGCGCATATTTTTCCACGATGTCAATTATCCTACCGGCTTTATTTTCTGTTCACGGTGTGCGGTTGTACTGTCTTATATCCAATCGTTTTGTATGGGATGTATTTCTTCCTGTTACATATGTTTTCAACTCGATTAATGCTTTTTCATCGTCTGTTTCGACCATACCCTTGCTGTAATCAAATTTCATTCTGTGAACTATAAATTGCGTAAATATAAATGAATGTTTAGTAATAAAAATTTTATATGAATGTTCTTAACCATCGATAAGAAGAGATGGTTTAGTAGTCGGATTGTTTCTAACTTCGTTTCGGAGATAGTCTCTTTTATTTAGATTTCTCTTTAGTTTTTCGTTGTCCCTTCGATCTCTTATAAGTGTACTGAGTTCGCTTTCCAGAATACTCTAAAATATATTGCAGTACGATTACTAGACTTGCGCACTTTGATTTCTAAAATCATATACAATATCCCATAACAATGGACTTTATTTATTATTTTGTTTCGACTACAAAGAAAGAGAGCAAGAATTACTATAAAGATTCTCTAGTATTAAATTTTTAATAGGTTAATCAATAAAAAGTAAAAATAATAGATCACATAAATTGCGTCATTACATAGTTAACTATATTAAGAAAATTATATTGAATAGGAATGAATGAGTTGAATATGACTTTTAAATTTTGCTTTCAGAAAATATATTCCCATAATATAAAAATATTTTATAAATAATTGAATGCAACTTACATTTTCATTTGAACCTCCGCTGAGTACAGCATACGCTGATACGATCGCTGAGGCTAAATTACGGTAACATTGTTTCGATGGCTGTCCATTAGTTCATTGCCAGTGAAGTGCCTCTGCGATTTTTCGATTCCTACGTTGTTCAGCTGTTCTCGTAGATTTGAGGGTCAATGATGATAGTACTGCAGGATACGGAATCGTGCCTTTCCTCAGTAGCAAGTGATTTTTTGTCGTATCATTGCCCTAATTATTTTCTTTTTCATAACTGTTCGTGGTTTTATTAGACAGTCCTACGTGAAAGGGCTCGTCTTTTTCTACAAAAAACTGTTACAACACAAAAAATAATATTTTTCACTTTTCAATGCAATCTGTTCTCAATAGAAAATAGCGACTGGGAGCAATTGTTTTCTAAAAATTATATAAAACTATTACTGGTTCAATAACTTTGCATGCTATATCGTCGACATTATCGTGATTTTCAATCGTTTTTTTATTCCATGGCATTCACCGGGCACGACCATAGTTTCATCGACACTCGACGATTTCGGAAATAACACTTCTAACTTCAATCCGATGGACTAGCCGGTATGTAAGTTTTCGGGATTGAAACTTACGTTGCTCAGCGACGTTGACCCATTGTTTGATGGCATTGAAATCAGAGCTACCTTCACCTTAGTTTTGTCTTCGATAATATCACTGTCGTTGAGATCGCACTATTCGTCATCTTCATCGCTGCATTTTCTTTTACAACACAATCATTTTTTCTTTTATCATCGAAGCACGGACTGCATTCGTCTTGCAAGGGGAGGTTAAACTCTCATGACTAACGTCTAACTCTGGTACGTTTTCTTTCGTTATGTATTTTAAAAATTTGCAGCGCGGGCTTATTAAGCAATATATTCTTTTGTCCATACTGTGCTATATGAAGGAACAGTTTTTTAAATAATCGTTATGCACTCAATCAGAACGACCACGTGGAATCGTAAAAACGTAAAATGAAATATGCGACCCGCAAATTTTCACTACCCGGAGATCCGCATACATAGGGTAGACTGAGTACGGTTGTGCCAGGGTACGATTTTGACAGTCGAGATATTCGCGAATCTACGAGGAATACAGGGCGGGCATAAGGGAGAAGCGACCCATATTACTTTGTAACCACCAAAAGTATTTTTAGTCGATATTTTCTAATAATTGTGGTTAAACGTAAACAGATAGAATAATGAATATTTTTTTTTGTGAAAAGTGAAACATTACTGTTTATGATACTATAATTACTTTCTACGTATGTTATTTTATATTGAAATGGTAATAATTTTTTTTGCGATGGAGAGCATTGGGTACGGTTGTGACAAATTTCCTGGGTATGGTTGTGATAAAAATAAAATGGTTGTTTTTGCTTTTAAATGCCCAGGAAACGTCAGAGAAAAACCGAAAGACATCACGATCATCATCAGATGAAGAAGAGTATTTCTGTTTAGTTTGTATGGGTGCCTATTCTGCAAGTAAGGCTGGCGAATAATGGATCAAGTGCCAAGGAAAATGTGAACTCTCGTCCCACTTAGAGTTCGCAAATGATAGTCGCCATTATATTTGTCATAACTGTGACGATTCAGACTAGATCTTGGTATTTTAATTTTTTCGGATTTTATTATTTAAGAACGAACTTTATACTTTATGTTGATTTTGCCTGTTGAAATTTTACGAAAATGTTTACTTTTTGTTGAAGAAGACGTTTTGAGTTAATATATACTTTATATTTTAACACACTTACCGTAATTAGGTATAATTAGAAATATTTTTGACTGATTGTAATGTAAAGACTGTTATAATAAACATAGATGCCATAGTGCCTTATTTGTTATTGGGATTAGACTGAAATATACGGAAAGTTATGTTATCTGTAATTCTACCGTAAGACTCTACTGTGCCATGGTTGTTTAAGCAAAAAGTGTTCCTAGACTTTACTTCCTACGTCATTATGTTAATGTTAAATTTTTCCAGAAGAAGATTTATGTCCAATATTATTCACAATAAAAGTATTATTAGACCATTTTAGTGTATTTTTTTAACCTGTCACTACCGACCCCAAGCACTGTCACAACTGCCCCTGAGGTGTGGTCGGTTGTGACATTTTCCCTTTCTTTTCTGATTTGCTCTTATGAGTTAACCATTGTTTGTATGGGCAAGATTTAAGCATTTATATATAGATGAATGTATAATTTACCACAAAA
Source organism: Ophioninae sp. A BG-2022a (assembly GCA_030523105.1). Taxonomy (NCBI): domain Eukaryota; kingdom Metazoa; phylum Arthropoda; class Insecta; order Hymenoptera; family Ichneumonidae; species Ophioninae sp. A BG-2022a. Next base: position 6,445 of record JAPYZI010004911.1, read on the forward strand.
ACATCTTTTTTTCTAGTTAAGTGCCATATTAACAAAGTTATAGACGATCAATTGAAAATTGTCACTATCGTACCCAGCCTACCCTACGCTAGTATTCGCGATACTGCTGTGAGGGGAAGAAACAAAGATTGCGGACGTAGCACGGCGTCTCAACGGATTCTCCTAAAGCTCCGCACTGTCTCAGCCAACCGGCCGAGATATGTGTGAGTTTTGGCCCAGTATGGAAGTTTCAAAATCAATGTTTTGAAACTTCCATACAGTCCGTAGCTGAAAGCATTACGGTGCCGTTCATCTTGATTCAAGCATTTCGCATATAATATCGATTTCCTTGCTTTTCTTATAAAGTGGTATTAGTGCGAAATCCTTACAATGGTCGATTGAAAACTTTTGAATTTACAAATAATACAATATTACAGACGGTCTGGTGACGAGCACAAAATCAGAAAACTACTTCCAGTGCAGTATATGGTTTTTCAAGTATTTTGTGTATGACGTTTCGTTGAGACATTATGTAAGGAACAACCAGCATGATTCACAATTTAGAGTACAGTGTGTACAGGATGGATGTGGTGGTACATTTAGAAACTGGAGATCATTTTTGTTTCAAAAGCATTGAGAGGTTTCGTCGATCGCACATGAAATCCACAAGTGCCGCACAGTGCAAACGCCGGAAGAATAAATAAGCAATATAGATGACATCAGAGTAGACCAAGACGCTAAACTAAATGCTACTTGGTCATTATACATATCTCAGAGAAAAATATTTTTTTAAAAAACGTCGAAAATGTTCGTATTATAGATGAACATCCACAAATAAACGCGGAATCATCTGACTGTTTTGAATGATATGCTGCCCAATTCGTTGTTAACATTGTGGTGATTTTTTAATTACTTTGTTGTTCTTTTCTCTCGGGTATAGTTAGCGTCTTCGTCAAATATTACTATACTACAATTATATTCCGTGTTAAAATATTCATTTATCAAATATATAGTGCAAAAACGTATAGTTTTCAGCACGTTCAATGGATTTTAATAACTCCAAAAAAATACCACTCTTGACTAAAAGTACGTTACCTATGTAAGCGTTTTTCTGTCTACTGATATCCGATTTTCTAGGAGGTACGAAGTAAAATTTTGTTTAGGACAACATTGGTTTAGTGTAAATACAGAGCAATAAATTGTGCAGAGCGACGTAAACATTTTTTATTCCCGTTCACACTTTGGTTTTGCTATCGTCATGGACAATTCTACAAAGCATACGTATCGGGTATTCAATATAAATATTATTTTATGGTTAGATTATTCATGTTTGGCTGTTATCGCTGGAAGAATTGGAAAAACGAAAAGATCCAATTACACAATTCATACAGCTCGAAGACGTTTATTTTGGTCAGTAAGATAAAAAAAATCGTCAGACAAAATACTGGGCAAACACTTTGATCTTGTACTACCCCAGGAATATGTAATCGGTAGCGGTCTACAGTTGAAAGAGAAAAAAAAGGGAACTACATTCGTACGAGAAATTTTCGATATTCATTATATCGCTTATATGATACCGTTCTTAAATAACTTGAAGAATATTCTAAAAAACAAAGAAATTCGATCAAACATTAACCATTAAAAACCAGCCCACGGAAATGGTTTTTTCCGAACGGTTTTACATGAAAGCTATTACCGCGAAAATGATCTTTGTCAAAGAGATATGAATGCGATAGCGATAATACTACACTACTGGAAAAAATTAAAGGAACAGAAGAAATTCTCATATTTTTCGGTCATTTTTGAGGGGCTGTTTTTTTGTTAAATATTATCGTATCGAAATAAAAAAAAGCATTTTTAAGCATGACGTTTCTAGTTTTGGGATTTCTTGGTTAAACATTTGTAATGGCACGGTAGCCAAATTTGTACGCTCGCGCGCGTTGCGGCCGGGCCGCCGTCTCTGTAGAGGAAAGGGGAGGGGGAGTTGCAATGCCGATTAGATGTCTCTCCTGGCGGTAAAAAAAGGAAGAAGAGGCACAAACTGGTTAGCTCTCTCTCTCGCCGTTCGACGATTGACCGTACACGTATTTGAAAGTTTTACGTTCCGATATCATCAAAAGTAAAAACGTGCTCCGAATCCGTTCCCCACCCGTGGCATCCTGGGGCCAGCGCTCACTTCGAGAATAATTGTAATCGACCGGCCAGCGGTGAACTCACACTGCTTGTTGTTGGCGTTGTTGTATGCGTCAAAATTTGTAATCGATTTTTCGATCACGTCTGATGATCGGATCGAGCGGAAATCTCTCATACAGTCTTGTCGGTGACAATGCATGATTATGATAAGCATAACGTGATGGTGCTGCCAAGATTGGCTCCAGACGGGGGAACTCCTCAACGGTCCTATTTTTTTACAACTTGAATCATGGTCTAAAAATCGATAGGTACAAATATTTGAGAATACTAAAAAGGAGAAAATAAAAATATGAAAAAAAGTTTTTTAGTAAGCACGCTTTTATTTATGCGTAGAAAGCGCACCAAAAAGTAGAAAATAATTTTTTTCTTTACACCAAAATGTGATCAAAAATTTTTGTGACTAAAAATAAAAGCGTGGGGCCGTTACTATAATTCATTTATCTATCACATATACAGGGCGCCACGCTTTTATTTTTAGTCATACAAATTTTTTATCACATTTTGGTGTAAAGAAGAAAATTATTTTCTACTTTTTGGTGCACTTTCTACGCATAAATAAACGCCTGCTTTTAAAAAAACTTAAAAAAAAAATATTTTTATTTATTTATTGAAATGAGGAGCCGTCGTCGAGCTACGAGCGTGGTGCCCACGACTAGTGGAAGTTCGATTCAAGGCACGCAGAAGCCAAGTCGAGACCATGTGAACGAAACCGTCGTCAATCATTTGGAATAGCCGGTGCGGATTATTGACACGTACATCACCCAAAGCATACCACGTTGAGGGTTGTTTCTTGTGCATACGCGCGTCTGTCTGCCGTCCGTATGTTTTTTTTTTTTTTCGAAACTTGATAAACTTATCCCTAAAATAACGAATTTTTTTTTCTTTATTATCTTTTATTGACATTTAAGGACCAAAAACGTGTTCCCTTAATTCTTTTCCAAAGTTTAACGATTCGCACCCGAATCATCAATTGGTAGGGTTTTTAGGTATGTATCGAGCTAAACAAACAAAATCTACCAACATTGATATTTTTTGCAACGTTTACCAGGTTAAAACAGGTTTTTTAAAATAATCCATAAACCCATTTTTTCGTTCTGTTTTGAAATGAATGTCGAAGATTGCATTTTTTTTTATAACCAATGAATAGGTTTTGTAGGGAATTTATTATAGTTTTCAGAATTGCCCGTTTATTTGCAGCACGACTGTTGGTTGCTGAGATATTGGTGATTCATGGAAAAAGGATCATTTTTCATTGAAAGTTTGATAAACGTACGTAGGGAGACGAAAAAAAACTGAACGAAGCTAAATAAATAAGCTAACTGACCTTTAGGTTGGTTGACACGACAAAAAAATGTCCAGTCGTTGGATAAAAAAAAAACAGAAATTCGGAGAATTTCTTTCCCGCTCTTATCCTTAGGATTCTGAAGTAATTGTAGCAGATAACAATGTTTAATAAAAAAATTTCAAAACTAGAAACTTCAAGCTTAAAAATGCTTTTTTTTTCATCTCGATACGATCATTTTTAACGAAAAGCAGCCCTTCAAAAATCACCGAAAAATTTAGAAATTTCTTCTGTTCCTTTAATTTTATCCAGTAGTGTATATTATATCAACCTGGGTATAACAAATGCACTCGGGAGTGCTTCCAAAATGCATAAAATGTCTATATTTTTTTGGACAGTAGTAACTATAGATCCCGATCTTCGATCAGCATTAAGGGACAACACCACTGTGACGGCTTAAAAATATCGATTTTTTGAAAACCATCTGAAAAATCTAAAATACATTTACGATTAAGATGCCGTTGGACCCAGGTCGAAAAAATAATTATTTTCGGAGATATATAAAATTTTCATGGCAGGTATAGGGAAAGCGCCATAGCGTCAATTTGGGAATAGAAGCGACGCTATTCGTGTCGAAACGCTCCGAATCGTTTCGTTCATAAATATCGAACGCTCAGAATTATTCTTGGCACATCAAAATGGATAATCGGAAAGTGCACGCAGGGAAAAAGGGAGCAAAACGAAGCTATGTGCCGAGGAGTCGAACGAAAATTTCGAATCGTTAAAATCTTCGGGCATTTTACTAACGATTTCGGTGATCGTATAGTACACCTTGTCAATGCATTGAATATTATATCGACGTTAGTGAAGTGCAAAGTGTGTGATTGCGATATAAAGTTTACTGAAAACAGTTTGCGCGGACTCGAATTCAAAATCGAGGTCGATTGAGGCTATTCTGAAAAAGTGCAAATCAATTCGAGTGCTATGATTGATAATGCATACGAAAAAAATCGTCGGATCATATTCAGTATACGTCCTCTTGGCGTCGGTTTGAATGGCCTGCTGAAGTTTTCTGCATTTCGGGACCTACCGCGCCCCATATTTCAGTCTTTCTCCGATCGAATATTAAACTCGATTTCGATTGCCACTAAAGCTGTGAGCACAGTGTACAAACAAACGGCTGCACTCAAGGAGGAGAGAATTTCGTTGGAAAATAGGGTGGAGGACGAAATTATCGTGTCAGGCGACAGATCGTGGCGTAAGCGCGGTTTCAGCTCGCTTTTGGGCATAACTTCGCTAATCGGCGGCTACACTAAAAAAGTGATTGACGTTATGGTGAAATCGAAATATTGCAAAGCTTGCGAGCATTAGGAAAAAAAGAAAGCACCGCGGAGTACTGGGGATGTAAAAGTACCCACAGCTATGAGTGCCAGGCGAACCGTAGCGACTCCTCCGGAAAAATGGAAGTCGACTCGGCTGTCGAAATGTTTCAACGGTCTAAAGAGCTCTATGCCATAAAATATAAATATTATATTGGTAACGGCGATTCTAACACACTTCTGAGGATATCGAATAGTGATCCATACGACGGTTTCGAGATAAAAAAAAAGAGTGTATCGATCATGTCCAAAAACGTATGGTCACGCGCCTGTACGAAATCGTGAAAAAACAAAAAGGATTGTCTGGCAGAGGAAGGCTGACCGAAAAATTGATTGACGAGTTGAGCACATATTACGGCTTGGCTATTCGGAGGAACAGCGATGATGTTGAAAAAATGAGGAAGGCAATTTGGGCAATGTTACGTCTGCCGAAACCTAAACGATCACCGATCTGGCGACGTCGCCAAGTCCAACTCGAACAGTTCTAGCAATCCAAAGACGCTAAGCAATCCACAGGAAACGCATAAAACTAAAAAACACCCTACTCACTCGTAAGGAAAAGAACGTACAAATCCACGAATTTATAATGATCGTTCGAAAACGAGATATGAAATCCTCTATCCCTAAAAATATACATTCCGAAAGAAAAGCCTTCGGGCCGGAAGTTGACACA
>JAPYZI010004912.1:0-35385 GCA_030523105.1 Ophioninae sp. A BG-2022a
GTCCAGTTGAAAAATGGCTAAAAAAAACGCAAAGGGGTATGTATGGAAAAATTTGCAAAAATCGATGGTCCAACTTTGAAATTCCGCCAAAAATCGAAAGATTATCGAAACTAAAAGATTAAAAAAGCATTTTGAAGGGAAAATCATAACGAAGAGATCAAGCGCAAAGTGGAGCGTCCAACCCCAAAGGAAAAAAAGTTATCGACGATTTAATGAAAAAATGTATTTTGCCCAAAAATGGAAAAAAATTTTTGATTTTTAATATTTTTTTAATAAGTTCATTTTGATGTAATTTGATCCCCTGAACACGAATCAACCATTAATTTCCCCGGAAACCCAAAATTTCCTTGAAAAAATCGAAGAAACCTTGTAAAAAATCAATCGACTGAGAATTTGACCCTCCGCTCTCGACTTCACGGATGACATTTTATCGTTGGAGACCCCGTATGTGTACAGAGATACACAGATTACAAACGTGAGACAACCGATGATCGAGGAAGGCCCTGGGGAGGGCGTGGCGAGGGCCTCACCGTATTTTATTCGCAGTTAACACGACAACGGGAGAACACCACCCTTCGCTTACCCCTTCGGTCTGTGTACGTATACGTTCTCGAGCATCCCGGAGATCGTATCTCCGTGCACGGTCGAGGGATTTTCCCTTTACGATCCAAACCATAGACCGGTCTTGTCCCTATCAACATCAGGGCCGGTACGGCAGATTTGTCGCAGCAAATATACACGCGTTACACCAAATAGAATTTGTTTACGAGAAAATAATTTTCATCAAGGGGTCTTGTAAATCAGAGTCGTTCTCTTTCGATTTCGAAGACTTCAAACGGATCGTTGTTCCGTCACGGATAAGTAATAACAATAGTCATAATAATAATAATTGTTGACGCAATATCCCGACGTAACGAAACGATCGCTCGGTCGGTGATACGAGCCCCGGAGAAGGCTCGCTCCCGGAATAACTTTCAACGAGTTTACAACATTTGCATATTATTTGCTAGCGGGTGTATTTTTTGGGCGCGGACGATTCGCCCAGGGGACTTGTCCACGCGGCTAACGAGTACGGCCTGTCCGTCTCTTTAGTGTTCCCTCCTTTGGTCCTCGGTGACGTATACACGGGATAATTCCCCCCGGATGAGCGAACGCGGACTGGGTGGGTGTAACGGTTGCCCTCCTCCATTCGCGAAACAACTCCCCCAGGAATTAATTAAAACCCGTCGCTTTTTGATCACTTATATATTGCGGCTTTTGTCCCGGCGATACTCCCGGATCGTCGTTGAAGACCATTTTTTCCCCTCTTTTATCAATTGTACGTTTTTTTTTTTTATCGCTCCGCCCCACCTCTCGCGACGTATTTTTTCGCAGACGCGGACGCCGCAATTTTTTTTAAATCGCTGTAACATCCGAAAGAATATTTTGGATTCGGCTGGAGGGAGATCGAGAGTGTATCGACGTCGTCGTTGCATTATCGGAAGGGAGGACGTTGGGCTTATATATGTATATATAGAACGAGATATAGAATGGAGCGAAATATCGTCGAGGGGTGGGAGATAAATAATTTATCACTGGCTCGGAGTAAAGACCCGTCGAGTTATACGTATATCGATCGTAAAGTGACGTCCCCCCCCCCCGGTAGCCCCGGCGTATAATGCACGCAGCGGAGACTCCTCGCGCTTTAATTCAGTCTCGTACACCCGCGCACTCGCCCTTACGGCCCCCACGATCGTGTCAAAAAAAGAAAAGGGAGCGCGAGGAAAAGACTGGCGCTACTAATACGCCGAGTGCTCTCGTGGATGGGCTCGACCGTGCGTCCCGAATCATTAGGGTGCCCAAAAACTGATTAGGGAGGGCAAATCGAGAATCGACGTTTTCAACCCCTCCCTCGGAAGGGAATACCACCGCGCGTCTGGACCGGGAATATATAGAGGGTTTCCTCCACTCGAATCATCCATTGATGAGCCACGAATTCGCCCGTCCACGAAATCCGAAAAAAAACCCACACACGCGCAAAGTACGAAATGAAACAACAAAAGGAAAATCAATGCGCGGCGATTCGAATTATTTCCGTGAACGTAACGAGAACGATGATGTTTCCGGCGCCTGTCTGGACGCGATGGGGTTCCCTCGGCAACATTCAAACTCTGTTACTGGAGACAATCGTTCGCTCATTTATTTTACGTTTGGGTTTTTTTTGGGTTGGTTGGGGTTTGAAATCCTTGAATAAAATGCCACACTTTCGAAACGAAATATAAATTTAAAAAATTGTAAAAGCCGGAGTCGGACACAAATGTATTTTTATTCGATACGTCAATGACGCGCGGAGCGAGAGGCGGGGGATATTGGTCTTTCTCGAGAACCGACGAGGGTAGTTAACCCTGTTAACTAGCCTCTCCGAGGTTGGGCTATCGATCGCGGTCCGTTCCACGGTGCGATATTAGGGGCCAGAGGCAATCCCGTCCATCATTGTCGTCGTCGTCGTCGTCGTCGTCGTCGTCGTCGTCGTCGTCGTCGTCGTCGTCGTCGTCGTCTTCGTCGTCGTCGTCATCGTTGTCGTCGGTGTCATCGTCGAGGTTCGCGACGTTGATCGGGTTACCCGGGTTCGAGGAGTCAGACGCGGGTCGACGAGCTCTCGCTTGAGTTCTCGCCCTTCGAACGGTTCTCAACGGTGAACCTTTCGACCCTTTCCCTTGCTCCGATATTTTATCGGAGGAGGCGCCGAATTTGCCTTGTTTCGTCCACCACCTTCGGCGCACCTTCCTCTCCCGTAAAAACGGCCTTACCAACCGATGGAATATTATTTTTTCATTAATTTATACTTGATTCGTCTGTTCATAAAATTTCAGTTAATTATCCATTTTAATACCGATTACTCCTCGATCGAACGTTACTTAATTATTAATTAAGCGTTGCGTACTCGTCAATTACGTTCTTATTACTTGACTCGTCAATGAAAATTTACGACGCTTGGTATTTAGCGAATTATTGCTTTACAAGGATCAGCGCGAAATAAATATTCAAAGAAGAATTTCTAATTATATTTCCGAGAGCGAGGAAACGCAAAAGAAATCTATAATAATTAATATCGTCAATTAGGATTCCCTAACAAACGGCAGTCCGATGTGCCGTCTCGATTTCAAAAAGATACGAACGCGTACACGCGTCCAGGAAAAAGAGGGTCGAAGGGATCGCGAAGCACGGCGAAGGGGGGGGGGGTTCGGAGCAGTGAGATAAAGAGAGAATGGAATTCACGCGGAACAATTGCCTTCCTCGAAGAGATTCCACTTAATTGCCTCGTCCAATAATGAACGCGCGCGGATACGAGAGAGAGAGAGAGAGAGAGAGAGTGATAAAAAAACGTCTTTCTCTCTCTCTCTCCGGTGCTCTCGGAGCTTTCAATGCACCCTCATCCTCCCCCGCGACTGCGTCGACTCTTCAAACCGTGCAGAAACAAAAACCCTCTCTCTCTCCGTCTCTCTATACCCGCAGGCTCAATTGCGGCTTTCCATATAGCTTCGCAGCTTTAGTTTCACCGACGGAAGCGAAGGAAAAAAACGTTCGAAAAAAAATAAATGAAAAAAAAAGTAGACGGGCAGAGACACACGCACAGGGAGAGGCGAGCATACGTGTACGTAAGCGAGTCCAATAACAATGGGGGGGAAAATCGACAAAAAGTAGTATCAATCCGCAATTTCGTGATATGATTTTGTACGGACAAATGTTGGCTCGCTCGGCGAGCTTTTCCCATCTCGTGCAAAAATATACGAGCTCTTCTTTTTCTCGCCGCCCTCCAGCTTTTTTTCGGTTTCCCTTATTTTTCATTTTTATTTTCTAATCGACGAGAAGCAAAGTCTCATAAAATCACTCCGCGGTCAGGTATCGCTTTTTATTTCGACCAGTCGAAAAAGCTACGATAACGCGATCGGCGATAAAAGAATTCTCGCGACGGAGGGAACAAGTGCGACGAATAAGTAAAAACGAGATAACATTGATTCGGGACCCGTGAGCAAAAATTGTCGGAAAATCATCGAATCGTAAAAAAAAAGGGCACGTGATTTTGTATATTCGAAGCGAAGCTTGAAAAATATGAGAAATAAGGGAAAAAAATGTGGAGAGCGGGGGGAGCGGTCCGCGGGTCCCCTCCGTCTTGCGCGCTCGTGACAGGGTACCTTTCGATTATTCGTCGACGACGCGCCCGTCTCGTCCTTTCCCTTGGTTCTCGTTCCCGTACCCCTTTACCGTCGATGTAACTCGAGCGGCGCCGCTTTTATACCCGTTCCCCGATCCGTGTATCCCCGTTTCACGTTTTTCTTTCATTTTTCCTCCGCGCCCCAACGTCCTCGCGGACGGATTTTTTTTTAATCGCTCGAAGCCTCGAAACGGTCGCTCGAAAAAATCATTTCCGCGGTTACTTTCGGTCAGGGATCATCCGCAACGAGCGTTTTTATGAAATATTTGATTCCGCGTTGATTCAACGATTGTTAAATCGATCGATCCGTCTTTTGTTTCAGGTAAGTGACGAGTCGCGTCGATGGCGCTGGAATTAAACGCGCGGCGGCTCCTCTCATTAGCGGGCCACTCGAGTCGGAAGTTGTTACCGAGCCGAGCCGCGAGCTTCCTACAAAGGTAAACGCGCGTCACGGAATCGCGCGCGCCTTCGTCGCTTCGGAACAACCGCGCACGGGCTAATTAGATCGAGAGACAAGTTTCGCGCCGTTGGCCGCGCAACGCGGTTACGACCAGACCCGATTGGGCTTCGATCGCCAAACTGTAAATACCAATTAGCGATTCGAACTTTCCTCCCTCTTTTTCGCTTTCTCTTTCTCTCTCTTCGAGTCTCCCGGCGTTCGGGGCGGGCACACTTACCGCGGTAATTAATTGCCGGAAGCTCGAGATCCTTGCGAGATCAATGGGGGGGGGGGGGGGGCTCTCTCTCTCCCCCTCTCGCTTCAACGAAAGAATCGAGCGTTTCGCGCTCTCTCGAGAACGAGAAGTGAAATATGTTTGGCTCTGTTGAAAAAAAAATGTAATCCGTCTCTCTTTTTTCCTACTCTTCTATCCGTCTGCTCTGAAAAAATATAGAAATTGTCTCTTTCTCTCTCGTTCTCGAGGCAGGAGGAGAGTCGGACGAAAAAAAATGCACGCCTCGCGAAGCAGCGAAGAGGTCCGCTCGTTAAAAGGCACAGCGAACGGCGAAGCGGGGGAGAGGGATGCGGCGCGCGATTCACGCGTGCAAAGGTAACGAAAGCGCGCGGAATTCAGCATCCAAAAGAAAAACGAGCGGTGAGGCAAAATTAAAAAATAAGTGGACGAAAGGAAAAACGATGTTTTTGCGGGTGCAGGGAGAAAACGGAGAAAGCGAGGGGGCGGAACAAACCTCTCCGGGAGGGATGAAACGCGCGGTGGCGGTTCGACGGCGGGGGAGACGACTCGGGTACTCGAGACTTCGACCCCCTTCGAGCACCGCGAAAACCCTTCTGGCGCAACGTACTTCCCCCTCTCGAACTCTCCTCTCCCTCTTTTTCGAAACGATCCTATTTTTATTTTTCTCCAAAAGAATTGTCGCTTTCGATTGGTCGATCGATCGATCGGTAGACGCGGATCGGGCTTCCCAATATTGATAACGCAATAATTGTTACGATTATTTTCCGAGTGTCGCGTTTTATTTTGCTTCGATCGAACATAGACGCAAATACAATTGATAATTCGAGAGTCGTTGTTACCGGGACCGAAGAGAGGTATCCTTCGGCACGCGGCCCGACGCGCGATCCAACCGGGTTTTCTTTCGCGTTGTTTTCCCTCGAAACGGTCGAACGGCGGGGGGGTGAGCCACCCGAGCGTACGGGCCTCGTCATCCATCTCCGCGCGTTCGTCTCGTTCGTGCAAAGCTGACACCGTTACCCGCCATATTTTCCAATGTAATCGCACCCGCATCCCGTCGTTCCGCGAACAAAAGCTCGTCGCGTGGCGCACGGAGCGATACGGAATCCCGGGCAGCCGAGATCGAGCCTCGGAGCGCGCCAGCTTCGCCCGGCCACCGATGGGCGGCGTCGCGTCTCGCCGCTCTCGCTCTCGCGTTCGCTCGAGCTCCTGGCCCGCGAAGCTGGGCGCTCGAGTCGATCGTACCGTTCGGCGTCTGTTCGCAACCGCGTTATTAATAAGCCTCGATTATAAAAATTCATTACGGATAAATTATTTCAAATTATTATTAAGGATTCGAGTCGAGATTTGTGCGTCAACGATTCGATATTGACGAGTCTCCGTTTTAAAAACAATGAATAATATTCCGAGGAAAGTAATTTACATGAAAAAAAATGGGGCGAGCGTTTTTCCTCGATCGAAGATCGAGGCGTACTTTTTTTTTCTTTTCCGGCGAGCAGCCAGTTTCCGAAATGAATTTTCGCAAAGGGTGTTAAGGGGAATAAATTTCGTGCGCCTGTGAATATATATAAGCAAGTCCCGTTCCGCATCGACCGGCTTACACTTCCGGCCCGTGACTTATTCAACCTGTGCTCACTTTTAACTCTCTCTTTCTCTCTCCATCCCCGTTCGTCGAACCTCGCGCTACCACTGCTGCTCCGATCCTCCGTCTGACTTTTCCTCCGGGACTTTGCGCTCTCTCTCTCTCTCTCTCTCTCTCTCTCTCTCTCTCTCTCTCTGCCTCGCGCACTTTTCAGCCACCCTTCTCCGTTCCTCCCTTTATTCCTTCGTCCCTCGAAGCCCGAAGCAACGTTTCCAGCGGTCCCGCCAAGCTTTTCGAACTCATTGCCGTTCTAAGCAAATTACAGTCCACTGAAACGAGGCTTATTTATTTCCACGCCCGGACTATAAATATCGCAATCAACCCTTGGCAAGGTTTTTCTTCTCGAATGTGGCAAACCTGAAGGGAGTCGTTTCCAGTAAACCAATAAGACCGAGTTTTCGTCCCGTCTCGCCGTTACTGCCAAAATCGTGCTCAAACGAAAAACGCGAATAGGCCCGAAACGAAACCAAATTACCGAAATCAACCGTTAAATTTATTCACCGACCGAACGAACCGCTGAAACGGATTATTGATCTTCTCCTCTTTTTTTGTTTGTTTTTTAACTATCGCGACGAATGAAAATCGGGAACTCCCTCCGAGGCTATCTCTCCTCGGGCGATCGACCCTCGACTCGACTTCACCAACCGTACAAAGATGCACCCTCGGTGCCGGAAACGATTGCGCGATACTTCGCGTGCGAATCCGGTGTTTGCCCGTTTATTTTGGTTGTTTTTTTTTTTCGGTACTGCGTCACGGCGCGATACAAGCGGAGGGAGAAAGAGAGCGAAATCGAGAGCTCGGGGTGCGAAGGCTCACGAGTCCCCCGGGCCCTCCTTCTTTTTCCGAGTGTTCTACGACTCGAAATAAAAAGTATACATCGACAGAGGAGTCCAGCAACGATGATACAAAAACCATATCGACCGACTTGCCGCCTTGCCGTGGAAAATGTAATTTGGGCTGTGGGTCTTTGGAAGGTCGTTGGGTAATTTTTGCTGCACTTTTGAGGTATTTTTGAGCGCGCAATCGTAAACAAATAAAAATGGAACTTTAAAAAATCTGCTTTCGCCCGTTTTCATTCGGATGTATCTTTTCTCTCGGTCTCGTTCTCTCTGTTCCTTTCAATGGTAATCCGCCCGACGGATCGAGCCTTCTCGGGTTTCCCAGGCTAAAGCTCCAATTTAAATTTATTTACATTTGTCCCGTTTCCGGTGGTGGTGGCGGCTCAGTTCTCCGTAAACGACTGAACGTTGTTCGATATTCTCGGGCTCTCGGTGGCACGGATACCGCGCGAGCTCGTCCCTTTTTTCCGAATCATCGCTCTCGTTCCCTTTGCGATTTGCGGGCTATCCGACGATGGATCGTTATCATCGTTAAAGAAACGTATAACAGAAATACTTGGAAAATTACTGACAATACGACGAATGACGAATCAAACGAGTGCTCTCTTTTGCAATGTTCCCGTCGGTCCGTTCGCGTTTGGGAATGAATCATCGATCGATCCATCCTTCGACGATCCAATTAATTCGATTGCGAAAAGCCAACGAGTCTCCGCAAATGGGAAATCAAACGTGCCTTCGCGCGCAATACTCTTTCGACTTTCTCAATTTGGACGGGGAGAACCGTTATTACGAAAGAATAATGAACTATCCGGTCGCGTGACTCAAAAGAGTTGGCACACTCGGTGACCTCACTGCCGGGAAATGAATTCATTTTTATTATCCGTCTTCCTCTATTGCACTCTTCGAATGTTTTATCGCTCTTGACTCGGCGCATTGAAGCCCAGAAACGAGCTCGTGTAGGAGCCATTACACCGAGATCCGTAGAGAGAGAGAGAGAAAGCGAGCGAGACCAAAGAAGGCGAGAGGTTATCTCGTCGCGTATACGCGATATTTTTTTATTCCCGGGATGCCGCGAGCGTACAATAATCTCGAGCGGACAATGAATAGCTCGTACGTCAAGAAATATATTGGCGGAATGAAAACGAAAGATTTATTCTTTTTTATTTTTATTTTCGTCGCGATTCGACACGAGTTTTATCGGACTGTCGGCGCATCGTCGACAAAATTAATCTCCCGCGGTATGGACGCGTCATACGTGCCAATATTTAACGTTGCGAATGCAACTCGATTCTGACCTCTGTCACCAGCGCTACCGTTTAATCGTCCCGACATTTACTAATTATACATTGTCAACGATATTTACCCAACGCTTCGCGTTACTTTCGCCCAAAGGACCTACCGGTCGTTTATCATAAACGCCATCATTGCTCTTCGTAATATTTACCGTATGATCCTGGCCAATATTTGACATTTCGGTGCGATCAGAAATGTGACGAGAAAAAAGCAGCGGCGCTCGTCCGATCGTGAAACGTATTAACGGCGGTAGCTAAACTCGACCGTTCGAAGTAACAATGATCGAATTAATAATGAAAAATCATTTTTTAAAAATAATAATCGTAAAGACGAGCACTCGCGACGTTGTCGTCCGAAGGTACGGAAGATCGTTACCGATCACCGAATTTACCAACCGTCAATAAGTCGCACCTCCCGGTGCCTGGTGCCTTTTGGTCCCTCGTGGCAGCCAGATTTTTTTCTGACCCGCTGGAAAATCGCTTTTGCCAACCGACGAGGTTTTTTCTACGCGTGTTCGGCCCAGTGAAACGTGAGAGGGCAAACGGTGAGGGCTCCGCTTCTTTTTTCTTTTTTTTTGTTCGTTCGGTCGCACGGTAGGGGCTACCACTGATCCAACGAAGCGACGAGGGTGCACGGGGTTGTGACGCGTGACTTCACCGACAATTACCCCCTCGAACCCGAGATGCCCTTCAGGTCCAGCTTCCGTTTACGAAGCGCGGCTTATTCGTCGGGATAACGAGTGTGAACTCGACGTAGGTGCTCGTATACTCGGCAACTGCCGCTTCGACCGCTAATACCGATTTTTTTTTTTACCCCGCGTGTCCTTTTCACCTTCCTCTTGATACCGGAGAGGAGAACGACGAAAAAAAACGTTCCGTTCCGGGTCGTTGAACAAGAGCTCGGCAAAGTTCAAACTGACTCTCGCGTCTTTTATTTTTCAAGGTACAAGTAAAATAGATATTTAAAACAGAGCTCTGTCATTTCTATAATATTTCTATCAACGAACTCGAGACACGCGTCGCGCATATATCCTGGTTAATTTTCACGATTTAACGTATATTTGGTCTCTCGTTTGCGGGCGGTCTCGACGTTTTAGCGCGTCTCGCTGTCTCGCCTCGTTTCTTTCTCAATTACGACGCTCTTCTCTCTCCTCTTCTTTCCGTCTCTTCCTCCTCCGTTCTTTTTTCTTTCGAGCATTAAACTGGCTGGAAAAACCTCCACGGTGCGTGTGTACACACACCCTATCGTCCAGGCCTGGGTTCGCAAGGCATAAAATTCGAAACGAGGGATGCGGTTGGAGAAAGAGAGAAAGGGGTTAAAGAGATACGAGCGCTCTGGAAACAAGACCCGCAAAAGACTGTCGTTCCTGGCTCTCTCTCTATATATATACGCGCGTGTGTGTATACACACACACACACGCACATTCACGTATACCGGGGCGAGAGAAAATTTCCAAGAGATAAGAACACACGGGTGCTACTTGAGCTAATCGCTCGTGTGTCAGTGGTATAACGCGGCGATGGCTGTGAGTCGGAAAAGAACGAAAAGAAAAAAGGTTGGCAAAGGATGAAAAAAAAGCGAGAGGAAGGTAGCCGCAAAATTTAGAAAGGAGGAACGAACGTGTGCGAGCTCTCGTGTATGATAATTTACTTTTTCTTTTTTCAACTCGAGGTTGGGAATGGGTGGATGTACGCGGGGGTTAAAAAGCTCGTCGGGGATGGTAACCGGTCCCACACGTACGTTAATTCAGTGGGAGAAGCTTCGGTCACGCGAGCTACCGGCGTCTCACCCTTCGTCGCTCTACCGAAACGTGATCCACGTATTTTCCTTTCTAAATAATTTCCAAAAATTTGCATACACGGCTGGGCCCTCGAACGGTCACCGTTCCCTTCGTTTCCGATTATTTTTGCGACAAACGGTCGATAGCGATCGATTAAAAAAAAACATTAACAGTACGAATCGGTCGATTGTGAAATCGATCGATGCAATTTTTCGTCGCAAACGGGGCGCCCCGCTTTCGAACGGCCGAAAGAAATTAAAAAATACGTAAAGCGGAGTTTGGTCGAAGCGCAAACGTCGGGAGAGGAGATACAAGGGTGAACGCGAAGCGAGTATCGCACAGGCGGGGAAGCGTACCGTACGACGAGAGAAAAGTCCCCGAGGGAACGCGTGGCTGCGAGTACCGGGATTCAGGGGTGGGAACTTTTCGGGCAAACTTTGTCGTCGTTGTACGTCGCGCCCTTCATCGTTTTCTTCGTTCTTCGCGTAACGCGCCCTTCCCCCCGTTTCCCGTGGCTCCTTCTCTTCCGGTCTCTCCTTCTCTCGTACTCGGCGGAGACACCCTTTTGTAACGAGTTTCGGGCCCGTTCTCCTCCCAGCCGCTCTCGCGGTCTCGCCTCACCGGGAGCCGATCGACTCGCGTAATTCGTGGGCCGTGCGCCTACCGCGAATAAGTCACGACCGAGGTAATCGCGCGCCGGGCGATTCGGCCGAGTCGCCAGCCGCGCGAGAAACGCCGCTTCGCTCTTTCTTTCGTTTCGTCTCTCGTTTTTCCGAAAGAAAGATCGAAGCGTTGTCGCGCAACGCGGCGGAAAGGGTGGACGGTAGTTCGGAGGGTGAAATCGGATATAACCGTCGACGAAGATTACGACGTCGATCCTGAGAACGTCGGGTCGACTCGATCAGTGTTCAATTACTCGGGTGGATACGATCGATCCGGCGGTTGACGCTGGAGGACCGATTCGTACGCGCCCGAGGAGTCGAGGACGCGGAGAGGTCTGCGGGGGACGCGGCCGACCGATAACTCCAAGGATGACGTCACGAGTGGAGAATCGAGAGGGGAGGGAGCGAACTCCGAGAGGGAGGAAACGGGAGTCGCTCAAACTCCGATTCGGGTCGATCCGGGAAGTTGTCCGGACACCTGGTGCACTCCGGAGGCTTCGTTCACCGCTGACGCTGCACCAAAACTATCCCGTAACTCAAGTGGCTCTCTTACTCCAGCCGTATCACCCTGTTACCTCAACCCCTTACTTTTCAACCACTCGTTCACTCGCCGCTGTTCCTTGCCTTCTCCGTCACCGACCCCGGCACCGCTGTTCCCGTGCCTCGAAACTCCACGGGTTATCGCAGGATCCTACCGCAAAACTGTATCGCGTTGCTGGCGAGCCGTCCGCTCTTCCGTTCCTGGGCCGATTCGGTTTCTCATCGCCCGGTAACCGTCGGCCCTCTTTCGAGCAACGAACCTCCGTCGTTCCTGAGCTGAACTCTTGACCCTTCGTCCTCGTTTCGAGAGATTCGGCAAAGCCAAAGACGCGTCTTTACGGATTCGGCCCGGACCTTTCACCGGTCTTTAATTTTTAGGCTCGAACGGTCGATGATTCGCGAACCTCGAGCGCGAAATCGTCCGCGCGAGCGGAGCGAGACGGGAAACCGTGGCGGAACGCGTGATGTATCATCGGTTATTCGGTTGGCTCGGCCCCCGTTTCTTCGTCCGTTCTCGATTTATCTCGCGTTAACCCGTAAAGCGCGGAAACGCTCGGTCGATGCCTGGCCGTGGCGTCTCGAGCACACGCGAGCCTCCCTTCCAAATCCCCTCCTCCCTCCGCAGCCTCGACCTACGCGTTTTCCTCGCCGAGTATACCCGACGAAACAAACTCATGATTCAAAGGGGTTGAAGAAGAAGATCTTTGCTCGGCGCTCTTCGCAGCAGCCCTATTTCCGCGGCAACCCCGGAGAGACAACTGGGAGGCCTGATTAATGGCCTTTCGTTTTATTCGCGCTCGACTCTGTTCTCCCTCTCTCGAGTACGGAGCGCCCGGAGGGCTCTTGGTTCGTCGTGTTTCGACTCTCTTCCTATAATGCTGCCGTACAGGGTTCGCGGATGACCTTTATCTCCGGAAGACGAGGTGGCTCCTCCCGCGATCTTTATCCCTTCGCTCTTCCTCTTCCCTTTTTTCCCTCTCCTGTCTGGCGTTATCTCGGTTCTCTTGGGTTCTCCCGGTTTCGAAGAAACGCGCGTGCATCCCCGGCGTGTATTTTCGCAGCCTCTTTTTTTTTGGTGCTTCTCCTTTTCGGTGCAACGGACTCCGCGATCGTTCGGAACTCTCGGCTCTTTTTTGAGTAACTCGAGTACCTCGAAGATCGACGGGACTTTCGACGCTTCGGTCCAATGGAATCCATTTTTTTTAACGTTAAACATTTTTTTTTAATTCACCGTTCGATAATCGATGATCGAGCGACCCTTCGTCGTACGTTCCACCGTTGGGCTCCGCCGAGTTCCGCTGTGATGCAATTCCCCCAGCATCGATTTCTTTCCTCGAAGCGGTAGCGTGCAGCGGACGCGTTTAATCAGCGTCGCGAGAATGCAGACGACTGGAAACGAGTTGTCCCTCGGTCCGGAGTATCGCGGAACGTTTCCGCTTTCGAATACATCTCCCCTCGTACACTCGCCCAAGGACCGCCGCGAGTCAACGCACCGCGAGCATACCTACCCGGTGTTCGAAAAGTGAGTTCCCGAAGAAAAACCTCCCTCGGAAAGATGACTCGATTGAGTCAGCTTTCCTCGAAAATTCTCCGTTGAATCACCGCCCTTACTGTTTAATGTGCGCGGGAGTCGTTGGGATACCACACCGCGAATGAAAACGAGTATATTAGGAGACCCCGCGATAGAAGCGCCCCTTCGCTCGCCTTGGTATTAGACGAATGCGACCCGATCACGCAGCCCACCCACTCGACGAGTCTCGTCCGAACCACCGCGTAATAATCACCGTAACGATTGTCACAAATTGTCAAATAACTGTTGTAACGAACACCAGCGTTCGGGGGAAAAAAAAACTTGCCCGAATCCTACGACCCCTCAAAAATGAATGACCCTGACCCATCGTACCCTTTAATAAACGAGGGTGACTCGCGATCCACCCTGACCAACAGGTATATTCCGTTTCGTTAAACTTGCCAAGATTCCCCCGAATCCCTCAGCTGCGATCAATAGTTAAATGGATGCTAATCGTCCTGGAATTCGATCGTCGACGTCGAAGCTCCTAAAAAAGTCAACTTCTGACGCGTCGCTCGAATAATCACGCAACTCCCTAAAGTTTCGTCAGCCCCGTTCGGGACGCGGACGATTGTTGGATCCTTAAAAAAAATGACGAAAACGGGGGATCGGGGTAACGGCACGAGGTTCTACGAGGGGATGAAGATATGACGGAGATGGGGAATGGAAACGTACGAGAAAGATTGTAACGCCACGGTCCCTCGAGCGGGGTAATCAAGTACGTTTCGTCGCGGTTGTAACTTTAGCTCGTCGAAGGGCCGAAGAGCCAAAGAGGAGGAGGGGAGGAGGAATCAGGGAATACAAATACAAACGCGTACGTACGTCTATATATGTATGGAATCGCTGCAGAGGATCGGACGGAGGAGACCGCGAGGGGAACGGGTACAGACGCGAAGGGGTTGTGAAGAAAGAACCGGAGGGTTTCGAGACGAGCGCGAAATATCAAGTGGCGACGATCTCCCGACGAGCGAGAATATATATTCTTTGTTTCATAGAGTCCGCGGGCCAATTATTCTCGTCGAGATGAGATTGGAGTCGCTTCCTCCGTTGCTATCGAATCGGAGAGAAAAAAATAAATTCGTTTATCGCTCGGGGCTCGAGGATAAGGGACAAAGTAGAAAAAAAGGAAAAGGAACGGGAGCGAAAGAATCGAAACAGGAAGGACATCGGGACGGTGGTTCAACGTAAGCGAGTAATTAAACGTACCGGAAGTCGATTCTTGATTTCCGCGAGATTGACCCGGCGAGCGTCCGAGCGTCCGAGCGTCGCGAACGCGACGCGCCACGGTCTCTCCGGACCCCTCTTCGCTGGACTCGTGTCTCGGTAACCAACGACCAGGATGTCGAACTCCCGCGATACCGAGGAGTACTTCCGCTCGGAGACACCCACGACTTCCCGTCCCGATTCCCTCGGCGTTCGGGTCTTATCGCGGAACCGGCGTCGTCTCATCGACCTCCTCGTTTCGTCATCCACGAAGGGAACGGGCTTCGAGAAGGATCGCTTGAAAATTTCGCCAGGAGGAGGAATTTCTTCGTCTCCCTCGATTTTGCCGCTTTGTCTTTTCTCTTCCTTCTCTCCTATCTTTCTTTCTTCTTCTTCCTCTTCGTCTTCTTTCGGGCTCGAATAAACAAAATCGTTCGATAACTTTTCTCCTTACCTCCCAGCCTCTCCCACCGGTTGAATCTTCTCTCCGTTTAATTAATCCCGCTCGTCCCGCGTCCTCCCGAATAATTTATCATTGAAACGGAATTGCACTCTCGAAAACGTTGGCGCGTTCCGCCGGTAGCCGTTCCCGATCGACACAGCCCCAACGACAAACACCGATAAATCAAACATCGAATTCACCCCCGACAACCCTCAAACGAGCTTTTTCTATTTCGTCGTTTCGCCAAACTTTTTTTTACTCCTGTACATCGAGTGAGCGTACGTCGAACGCGTGTGTGAAAAAATCCTCTTCGCACTATCCGTATTCAATCCGAACCCATTGAGAATATTTTAATTAACTTTTGCCTCCCTGATGATCCTAATAAAAAATACCGCACACTCCCATCCGCCTGCGCGAACGCAACATTTCTCTCTCTCTCTCTCTCTCTCTCACTCCCTCTTGGATTTTCTGTTTCAACGAAAATTATTCATTTATACGGCGTACGTTTGTACGTTCCGGTCTCGTTTATTTTTTGCGCAAGAGCTCATATAAATCTCAACGGGATTCTCGACCCACGGGGATACTCCCGCCGATTGAAAAGGAAATCCCCGTGGCTGAATTACGTCTGGTCAAATAAAAAGCCACGATTTTGGAAAAACAAAATTCTTCACGAGTTTTTGTTTGCACCGAATAAAATCTGGTCCGATCGAAACGTACCGTTTAAAAAAAACAAATCGAGACGAACGGCATTTTTAAAAATAAATTCGAAGTCTTGTAAATTAGCTGATGAAATTTCTCATTTTCAGCAGGCAGGGGCTTTTGTTTCGAGGGCCTTTTGTGCTCCTCGTTAAATTATCTCCGGAGAGCCAGACCTTGGTCAATTCTCCTCTCTCTCTCTCTGAATTTCCGTTACTCCCAAGTCCTTTTCTCTCCCTCGCTCCGTCCCTCGACGTCCCGCCTTTCTCTCTCCCTCCCTCTCTCTCTCTCTCTCTCTCGAATCGGACCAAGCGGAAAAGGAAAAGTTCCAATAGAACGTATATAGGAGGGTAGGCCAGGAAGGACGAGACGAAAAGCTCTCGTGAAAAGCGACACACAAGGGTTGATGAGGAGGGCTCGGCAGATTCGGTAGGAGGAAGGAGATTGGGACGAGGGGGGAAGCTCGGGAAACGAGAGTCGAGAAAATGTGAAACTGGAACGCGAAACTTTTCATGCGCACAAAGCAGCCTTGAGCCAAAGTGCGGAGCTCATGGATAAACGGGAAACCCGCGCGTCTCGTATGGCGAATTGCGAATTAAATAACTAGCAGTGGTACGGCACGGTGCGCACAGAGAACTCTCTCTTTCGTCAGTGCCAGAGGCAACGTCGATCCACTGGCTCGTGTTTTTTTTTCTTTTCTCCACGCTACGAGAATTATTCGAAAAAACGAAATCTCATTATCGCCTTCAACGCGAACGAACGATGCAGTGATCTATACTACGCGTGTTCGGAATATCTGATTAATATTATTTTTTTGAAAAACCGAGCTTTCGCTTGTATTTTTTGTTATTATTATTAATTAATTATCATCCAATTATAATTATTGCACGGGTGCATCGAATTACTCCGAAAGAAAACGGCTACGGCAGTTTCGGTGGCAGGGGATAGTTCGCGACGAGGACTTTCGGTTCGTCTCGGAGACGTCGCATCGATCGGCTTTCACTCCCTCCGTATTTTTTTTTTTCTAGGTCACTTACACTTTCGCCTTGTTCGGAGGAATCGCTTTCCCCTACCCCCTCGCGTCGCTCCCTCTCTCCTGGTGAATTTAGCCGACAAGAATCGTCGAGGATTCCCCCATTTCTCAATCCGACTATCTCAGCCGCGGAGATAGGCGAGACGTAGGATTGTCTAGATGCCTTCGCGGCGCGGGGCGGGGGGGGGGGGGGGGGGGGTGGAAGGGGCTTGAAACGCGCTCGAGCTTTCTAATCAAATTGTAAATTCGCCAAAAATGCAAATTTACGGAGAGCCCCGACAGTATTCCTATCAGCGAAGAGGGAACGGAGCGCGAGGGTTGAAAAGGGGGTGGGAGAGGGACGAACGAAGAACCGAGCTCACGCGAACGTTTCTCTTCTCGACCTTCCCCTTCCCCGAGCCTCCTCGACGTCGCCTCCGCGCAGACTTCACGGTCGGGCGAAATATCAAGGAAACTCAACCCTCCGGCCAACCGAGGGCTCTTTCTCCCTCTCGACTCCTCCTCTCGCTCGATCAAGCCTCGAGCTCCTCGGACCATACTTTCGCCTCGTATATACAACTTCGATTCGCGAGGAGCGGGAAAAAAAAAGGATGGCCCGAGGAGCTCGAGGGTGCGCGAGGTCGTGACGAACCATCGAGCGCCTGGAACCACCCCACGGGGTAACTAGCCCGTCCGCTTCGCTCCTCGTCAGCCCTGATCGACCCGCGAGCTCTCTCGAGAAACCTCGGGAACGTCTTTCCTGCCTTTTTAGCCCCCTTGCGCCGATCAACCCTCGGGCTCCTCGAAGGATCCTCTCCAATCTTTATTTTCGCCCAAAAGCAAAAGCATATTTCTTCGTTCGAAAATAAATTGTCAAAAGTAGCTAAAAAATTAAGGGATAAAAACAGATAACGACTCGCAGTTATGATCGCTCGAAAAAATAATCGAACGTCTCTCGCGATGTTTGGTCGCGCCAACCCGGATGGCGCACCCCGTACGCTTTCGTATCGTTTGTGTAATTTAATATCCGCGCGTGTATCGGTATCCATCCGGACGCGCGTATATACCGCGTCGAAATCGGAAGAGGGGTTCGAGGGAAGAGTCGGGCGGGCCTCGCGGTCTCTCGGCTAGTCGAGTCTCGTCTCACTGAATTATCACCGTTCCGAGCCGAATTTATATATCGAACTCCGGTGGTCCGACGGATCAACGGTTCGCCGGGGGTGCTTCCAATAAATATAAAAGGGCGGAAGGCCGACGTCGGAGCCTCCGAACACGGCTCGTCGATACACCCGATCCGTACGGTTCGAGGCAGTACCGAAACGCGAAAAGCATCAGCATCCAACGACGATTGACCGTTCCGCCATCGTGATTAAGGGGACTTGGATTTATCGAGGCTGGTTCCAGGCGGTTAGAGCTGTATCTACGCCCACGAATCCTGGGACACTCGGATTTCTCGCGAGAACAAAATTCGACGGAAATAATGATGCATCGAGGTTCCGTTTCCGATCGAAGCTTTTTTTTTCTTTTTAGGAGATTGACCATCCTTTTTCCTCCTCGCGTCGAAGAAAAAAGTCCGACGACTCTTCGACGACGAAATTTTTCACAAGACGGAAGATAAAATTAAGGGGGCTCGGACTGTACCGAATAACGCGCGTAACGTTCCAAAGCCCCGAGATCTTCGATGCCTCGCATCGGGGCGGTTTGCCGAAGTGGAAATACGTCCGAACGCCCGGAGGACTCGAACGCGGTCCGCTCGTTGGTCGGAGCAGCCTCCGAGAGAGTGCTCGTCGACGTCGATCCTTTATTTATTTCATTCACGATTTCATCGGGTTGTTGCAATATTCATCCGCGAGCAGAAATCGATTCGAAATTAGATTCCTTTCGTAGAAGGAAGCGGACGGGGGAGAAGGCCTTACCCGCGCTTGCCTTCCGGCAGACCTTTCTCTTAAAGGACGCCTGTACGTCGAACTTTGTTTCCGCATCGGGGGTTCCTACCCTCGCGAGAAAATACGCACGAGCCGTTTCCCCGTTACAACTCCCGAACGT
Organism: Ophioninae sp. A BG-2022a; assembly: GCA_030523105.1. Taxonomy (NCBI): domain Eukaryota; kingdom Metazoa; phylum Arthropoda; class Insecta; order Hymenoptera; family Ichneumonidae; species Ophioninae sp. A BG-2022a. The sequence continues at coordinate 18,613 of JAPYZI010004912.1, forward strand.
TCTCCTCCTAGCCATCAGCCTGATTCAGCCTTCCAGCGGAATTGCTCGCTGAAAGCGTTCGAGAGTGAAAGAAAAACGGCGAAAATCGACTGATTATTGTTTCTTTCGAAATTAGGGCAACTTGGCGCCAGCGGGTGGCCTCTGGCGCGAAGTTACCTCTTTCTCTTCGGAATCGTGTGATCCAGTGATCAGGAGCGAAGACCCGAGTCGTTCGTCGAGACACCCGATACGTAGCTTTCATTAGACGGCGTGCCTTCGCCTCCGTTCTCTCCGCGGTAGTTTGATTCACATCCAAGTACAGCGCTCTCACGCAACCGCTCTCTCTCTCTCTCTCTCTTCTGCCTGGGTGCGCTACCATCAGGAAATTTCGTATCGGTGGAGTGATTATATATACATGTATACGGAACGATATAATCGAACGAGAGGCCGTAGGGGCTTGGCCAGAGCCCAGACATAACGCGTGAGCGGTATCGGTCGTTCGGGTTGTCCCAACTATTACTATAGTTAAGGACACACCGTGTGCCCGACATGTTCGTTCTTTCGCTATCGGTGTTCGCGCGCGCGCGCGCGCGCGATAACGCCCGGCATTTTGTCAAGCGTGGAAATTAAAAGCCACGCGAACCCGGTGTACGTATTTGTGTTTATACGCGCGGTTACGTCGAACGTACCCTCGAGACTGGTGCGTTATCTCGACGGGAAAATGGTCGCGCTCGCGCTACCCCGGAATCGTTCTTGAAAATGGACGATTCTCCTTGACGCGCGTATAGATACAACGTACGGGTAACGAAACGTGGATTCACCGAAGAGTTCCGCCATCTTGTTTCGCACCACCGAAAACCGTGGAAAAAGACAACGAGTTCCGAGGAGTCCGAGCGTGTACCAAGATGGCGGAATCCTGACGGCGGCTCGGCCCGGAACGAGGCAAGCGCCGTACGCCCGGAATAAGGGCACGGCTCGCGTGTTTGATCCTCGCGCGCACCGCGGGTATTCTCGTAACAGAGGCGATGTTAATCGTGCCTAGCTCGGTTGATGGCGGGCAAGCCTCGTTCCGAGTTAACCCAACGCGGCCGGTTGATTCGTCTTCCGGATCGCAAAGTTCGTCCGTTCTTTTCTTCAACACCGATCGATATCAATTCGCCGACCCTCGATGGAAAAAATTTTCGAACGGATTTCGTTCGGGCTTCGATCGAAAATTCTACATTCGAGAGCCGTTTTTTTCTCTCTCCTTGACGACCGCTCTATCGGAATCTTTTTTTCCAGCCCAGGCTCCTCGCGTCGTCGTTCGAACGTCTGGGCTGGCTTTCTTTCGGCCGAGCGCGTGGCGCGTCATCAGTATTCGTAGCGTTTGTCGCGTCCTGATTGTACCGGAACGAGTAATGGCGCAGTCTCTCGAGAGCCCCCCTTCCCCCGACTAGCTACCGGCTTATACGTCCCAACAGTTACCGCGTTTCTGCTTCGAGTCACCCTCTCCACCCACCGACTCGGAGCAAGCGAGAACTCGCCGAGGCCGTGAGTCGTCCGAGGAGGCCAAGTCACGTAGGATCCGATAGTTAAACCGACAAACCGCCTCGACTGCGTAACAACCGACCTTGGGAATCAATTCCATCGATTTCGACTCCTTTGACTCGGACGAATTATTTCCGCCCTCGTGGATTTCAAAAACGGAAAAAGAAAAAGAAACAACTCGGATGATGATGGCTCGTGGTCGAGAAGGCAATTATTCGATTTGGAAATAATCAAAGAGTCGATTAAAAAAAATGTACTCGCTCCGTTGCTTTTATTCGATTCTCGCGGTTAATTAATTAATTCGAAATATTTCGTAAAATCGCCATACCGGAAAACCGGATAGCAAAAAAAAATGAACGCTTCGCTTTGGTACGGATTCGACGATCGCTGGGAGCGTAAAAGTAAATAAATCCAATAAGTGGAGCAATTTCGTTGAACGGCCAAACGTCAAGAGGGCTCGCTCCACGTATAAACGTGAAAGTTTATTCGCGTACAATCGATATTAAAATGTAAAAGAGCGCGTACAAGCGGACGGACGAGGCGAATCCGCTCGTGGAAAAAAAAAAAAAAAAGAGCCGAGCGTACAACGGACGGAAGAAAGGTATCTCGGCCTGTACGCCTCCTCCGGCCCGCTGCCCCTGCCCCCCAAATATATTTACCATAATGAAGCATAATTCGCAAAGTGATGAGAGCGCCGAGGTTCGATCACCTCTCGTTCGAGAATTTCACCGGTACTTGTTGGCAGTTATCGATGCGGAAGTTGCGGGGCGGGGGTGTCGATTGATTTTCGAACGAGCGAATTTCATCGCTTCAATCAAGACTAACAATAATAATAATAATAACGAGAAGAACGGGAGTACGGGCCGTCGTAAATTTGCAAGTCAAAGTATCTTCACGACCCGGTCGATCAACGCGGAAACGTAACCGATACTTTTGTAACCCAAACAATTTCTCGAATTATACAAATACATAAATATTCTAATATCCGTAACGATAACGATAATAACGCAGCGTATCGATAAAACGATCATTCCCGTTAGCCAATTGATAAATTAACGAAACCGTTATCGTTACAACGGAGGACGCGCGATCGAACGTATCGAAAATTCGATCGGGATCTCTCGCAGCGAGTACGGGTCGGGCGGTGTCGCGTCGCGAGCGTTGCGCGGCCGATGTCAACAGTCGAGGGACGCGGCGACGGGTGAGCGGCCGATCACGCTCGGTCGATTCGTCCGTCCGTTCGTGCACGCGCGCGCGCCGGGTCGGTTCGTTCGTTCGTACGCGTCGTTTCCCTCGGCGAGCCGCACGCGTGTTTCTCGCGTTCGACGCGCGGCGAACCGTTCTCGCAAAAAAATATTCGAAGCCGCGCGATCGACGAGCCCGCGCGCGGTTCGCGACCTCCGATTGAAAAAACGACAAACCCTACGGAACAACGACCGAACGATGGAGAAGGATCGAGGGAGAATACAGGTACGCGCGTTCGCGGACGCGCGCGGGAGGAGCGCCTCTCCGCCGCTGGCGCGGAGGGACCGAGAGCCGAGGCGGGGCCGCGAACGCGACAGCCTCGGTGCACGCTCGGGGGAATCCCGGTTCGCGGCAACCGGGATTCGCCCGGGCTCCTCGATGCGTCGACCTCGAATATTCCGCGCGGCTTCGTTGCTCGCGCATAGTCGAGCGCGCGTCAAACTTCACGACCCACATATTTTCCCCGTGTATACCTACCGTCCGATACGTATGACGCGCGGAAACATCGGACCGAGATAAATCGTCGGGACGGTCCTGACCATTTATTTTTATATTTGTACACGTAGGCGCGTGCGCGGGTGCGCGAGAGGCCGGATACAAATACGGGAGCAAGATTTCATCCGAGTTCTCTCGCTCTCGTTTATCGGCGGTTCGATCCGTATAGATTTTTCATGCTCGATCGGCAACGTTACACCGCGAGTTCGGCTGTGCCCTTTGCTCCGTTTCTGTCCCTTCCCTCCCTCTCGCGCTCTCTCCCTCCCGCTTTCTCGTTGGTACGCGCTGCCCCTCGACGTCCCGTAACCCGGCCACGCGCTCCGAGATAATAACGCGCGTTGTTCGCGTTCCGCGATCCCGGGAATGTCCGAATCCCGCCGGTATAGACTTTTCCGCGTTTCACGGAGATTCCTCGAGCGGGGAGCTGCAACTTGGTCCGTAAGTACTCGCGAGGACCGCTTTCCGCGACGGGTGCGCTCTCCTGATTTCACAAAAATAAATAAAATTGTTTCTTTCCTCGCTGCAAAGTTGCTCATTTTTTTCGTGACTTTCAATTTTTTTACCGCGCACCAAGTTTTGCAATGTTTCGTCGATCGTGAACGATGGTACGGGTAATTGTCATTGTTATTTGACGGTCCATCGTTTTATCGAATATTCGTAACGTTCGATGGCGTTCCATTACGCGAAGGTACAATACAATTTCTCCCCGCAATGATACGCGTATACGCGCGTCCCTGTTTAGCCATGTGTGCGAGTGTACGTGAGATCCGCAACATCGTTGCGTACACGGTTTACTGCGTAACATGGTAATTTGCTCGATTAATTCGATGCTTTAGCGGGAGAGAGAGAGAGAGAGGGAGAGAGAGAGAGAGAGCCAACAACGGTAACAGAAGTTGGCTCGTTTGGTGCGATATGTGCGCTACATCCGTGTATACCGGTCCGTGTTTGTGGATGCGCCATGGACAAGTACAGCACGGAGAAGAGTAAACCCGGTGGTCTTGTCCCAGTCGCGCGTGTATATCCGCAGTGGGATCATGCGGGTATACCGCGTGCATCGTTTCATCCTATGCGGCCCTATCTCTCTCTCTCTCCCTCTCTCCGCCAACGTACCATTATCAAATTGTACACTGCGACGAAGCGAGAACTCCGTTTCGTACACGCGTGGATACGAGTATGCGCGTTGATATTAAATTGCGAGGAAGCTTCGATCAATCCGTCGGTCGACCGGAGATTTACGATTGAATGACGATTTTGTTTCATTCCTACCGTTCACTTTTATTTTTCCATTTTTCCATGGTCTTTCTTCTATTTATTTTTTCATTCTCGTCCCGGCTGGAACCGGAGTGACTGGAGAAAATTCAATCAGCCCCGTTCCCGGAGAACTCGTTGATGATTTTTTTCAGAAGGGTCAGGGATTGAAGGAACGACGCGACAAAAAAAGATCGAAAGCGATTTTTTCCTTTATTAAAAAAAAATGAAAACATCGAAAATTGACTGACAAAAAAAAAGGAAGGAACGCGTTGAACCTAGTTTTTTTGTTAATTAAAAAATGAAATGGTCGAAAATTTATAGAGACGAGGAGAAAACGCACCAGACGCGAGCCTCGATGGAACAAAGGGCTCGCCCCAACGGCGGAGCTCTTGGGAAACGTTCTCGCGCTTTTTGCGTCGCGGATGGAACGCTGGTCCACGGGCGGAGGAAGAGGGCGATGAATGGCGCCTTTGATCCCGTTTAGGGCCTGTGCACCGACCGCCCGCCGCACATCGCTCGCCCGAGAGAGAGAGAGAGAGAGAGAGAGAGACGCACGCGACGGGCGTTCGTTCGCCCCTCGCGAACGAATCGTTTGGCGAAGCGACCGGGGAGAGCTTGCGAGACACGGGGCTTCGTACGAGGGACGTTGGAGAAAACGCGCTCCGCTCGCCAAAGGCGAAGCCCCGCGCAGCGACGACTCCGCGCGTCAACGATGCCGGCTTGACGCGGGGTGTCTCGTTTTACGGGAACCTCCGAGTATCTCGAAAACGGTAGCTCCGATGAGAAAACTTTCGGGACGAGAGTCGCGTCGTTCGGTAAGGCGAATAGGGTTATCTTTTTGGGTTACTTGGCTGGCTCGAGAGTAGAGCGGGTAGAGGGGCGCCCTCCGATTTTTAGGGCAAACGCGAACTTCTCGTTACGCGAGATTCTAGCGCTGGAGTAGACGAGTACGGGGGAACAAAAATTGTTCCCGTGGCTCAAAAATTGAGGGAGTTGCGACACTTTGAGGATTCCCGTGTACCGGGTGTCTCGCTACCGTTCGAACACTGCTAGGCGTCTCGAGAACGATCGTTCCGATTGAAAAACTTTTCGAATGAAAGTTTCACCGTTTCGGCAGCCGAGTACGATGGTTATTTCGAAATACTTCGAGAGAGTCGAACCGGAGGAAGATCGCCCTTCGATTTTTAAGGGCAAACTTATACTTTGTATCGCCCGTGATCGTTGCGTCCGAGACGACGAGTACCGACGAAAGAAAAGTTTGTCCCTGTTCCGAGAGTCGCGTCACTTTTGAACTCGAAGGTACGCACGGTGCGCTCCGACTCGTAATTCCCAGCGACGCGTCGTTCGAAACAAACGGCCGATCCGTATAAATAATTCATCGATTGTTCGATAACGTTGCTTTTGACAGTTTATACGAAATTTTAGGGAAGCCTCCCTTCTTTCCGCGTTCGTCGAGTATCCGGGAACGCGAAAAGAGGCTGGCCGACGTGATTCGTCGGAGGCTCGCGACGCTCCGTTAGGCGAGAGCGCGCACGGTCGTGGGAAGTTCGTCAAAGGCCGAAACTCGGGTGGACGGTCTATCGGGAAACGTAAAATTCAAAATTAGCCGACCATTCGAGGCTTTCCGGACGGGGCTTCGCGTACAGCGTCGTTTTCGAGTGCTCGCTTTGACTCCGGGCTTTCATACCTATTCATGCGAGTTACGTGCTCCTGTCAGCCGAGTCAACGCTCCGTGGGAAAGAGACGGAGAGATTAAGGGAGCTCGTTTTGGGTCGACCGGCTAATAAAGCTCGGACTCGATACGCCGAGGTACAAGGTCCAACCGCCCTCGTGCGCGAACCTCGACGAACCGCCGCTCTCTCTCCCCCTTCCCCCTTGAACGGTCTTTCCGTTTCTTCCATCGGTTATCATTATTCGTATCGTGATTGAACAGCTGTTAAACATTTTTAACCGGTTCGATTTATCGAATCGACGTTTCGAGGTGCGTCGATTTTTCCAAGACGTTACGAACAAATGACAAACGTGGCCCGCCCCAGCGTGCCTCCTCCCTGCAAATCCGTTTCTCCCCACGAATCCCTAGCTCGAGCGAATCCAACGTATTAGAAAGCCGGTGATTAAAGCCGATGTCCATGCAGGATACGAATCCACCGCTGTCGCGGAAGTCCATCGGCCATTAGTTTCCGCAGCCGGCACCGAGTACCGTGGCGTACCCTGCACGAGAGACGGAAGTAGAGAGCGAGAAAGAGGGAAGGAAAAAGAGAGAGAGAGAAATCTCGTTCTCTCTCCACATCCGAATTGGGATTATGGGGATCGAGCATTAACAGCCCCAAGCGGAGACCACGATCCGAGAGCGCCCATATATACGAGAATCCAAGGATCGAGATGCGGTAAACCGTCGAGTGTTGTGTGCACCGCGCATTGATACGCCCCAACTTGTCCTCGATGTCAATTCGCGTACACACACGTCTATATATATATATCTGTGTATGAATATCGAGTACCCGCCGTATCTACGTACGCGACGGTAATAGATTTTCAATGGAAAGGAAATTGAGGAAACTGCGCGGAACTTCGGACCGGGCTAATAACATTCGTGATAACATTCGCGCAGCTTCGGTCAAATCTCGTCTGCAAGAGAGCAAAACAACCCGTCCCCCGAGTTATACGTTATTGTACCGATCCCTCGAGCAATAATTCCATTATTACGTATGACTGATAAGCTCGTATAGTTCTAATCGCCCTTTTATCATAATTATCATCGGCGTTCCTATTTATATCTTAATTACTTCGTTGCAATCCACAATGAACGAATAACCCGATGCATCGGATAATTATTATAATAATTATGTATCAGCGTCGATATTTTTTATATTTCAAATAATAATAATAACGATAATAGCAAAAATAAAGCCAACCACCACCGCTTTTGTTTCCACGTCTGGTTGCTCAGCCGTATGGCGAAGTATACGAGAATCCAGAAGCTTTTATATACAGATACCCTCGAATGAAAGTTTCGATCGTTAATTCGTGCTCGCGAAGCATCGTTAATGAATGCATCCTCGTTATTAAGGGGCTCAATTGAGCGCGGAGCATCTACCAGGGCTTTTATCATCGCGGCTACGTTTTATTATTATCATTATTATTATCAATATGCATATAAATTTGTACGAAGGTTGCGGCTTTCCGAGGAACAACGACCCGCCGTTACTTCTCATCGAGATCGAAAATTTGTGGAAGGATTCTCGGAGAGGCGGTTTTTTTTTTTTTTTTTTTTTTTTTTTTTTTTTTTTTTTTTTTATTTTTTGGTTCGAAGGGACAAACATTCGGAACGGCAGAAATTCTCCGAGCCGGTGATTCATCCTTTCTCAGCCGCGGGGGAGAGAGACGGAGGGAGAGAAAAAAATTGAAAAATATACGAGAACGGCGGAGAGGGAGAAAAGTAAAATCGTCGAGTGGAAGGGCGCGAAAGGGCGAGAGGGAGGGAGAAAGAAAATATCAAGCTGACTCGGCAATTTCGTTCTCTGATTCGGCGTTCACCGGGAGGTAGCTGAGAGTTTCTTGTCTTTCGTTCCTTCTCGAGCAACCCTCGAATCCCCCCCGCCGTCCACTCTTCTCCCATCGTCCGCCAGTAAATACCTTAACTTATATATCCTTTATTTTGTTTCTCGTTTTATCCCGTGTGCTTCCGCGGCGTATATATACACAGACGCACACATACACATACATCCCAAAGGGGGATTCGCGTAATCCTCTCGATCAATTCGCAACGATACAAAAAAAGAGTACTTATGTAGGTCCAATTACGTTGGCCGACCGGTAAGCCGCGCTTTGCCCTTTTCACCCGCGAGCTTTTCTTCCTCCGACAACAAGAAATTTCGTTTTTCCAAGTCTCGTTCATCCTCCGACTCACTGGCTCCCGCGGTCCTCGGGTTCTGTTCCTCGTAACGTTTTTTTTTTTCCTCGCCGTTCATCCACTGTCCCTTCTGCGCATCATTTTTTTCAACTTTTCTCGTTTCTACTGTAATTATGTATTATACGCTGATAGATATGGAATTCCGTAATCTCCGTTACGCCCTCCCTGTACGTTCCATTTGTGGACGTGTACGGGGGGAAAAAAAATACTAATGACGCGTCGAGGCGAAATTGAGCCGTCAGGCGCCACCGGAGAGAAGATTGCTCGGAACGTTTCGTTCTTTTCCGTCGAATTTCCGTCGCATAGCCCGAGCCTCTGTACACGAGTACGCGAATACGAACCGTACGATAATTGGGATAATAAATCGGACTCGTACGGGACAACCAATGACGAGAGCCAAAGACTCGATTAAATTGCTCGATCTCTCGATTCGTTCAATCACGACGCGCTCTTCCATCTCCGCCCCCCTTCGTTCTTCTCCCCGATAGTCCTGCTCCATACCTACCGGGAGTACCTCAATCTCGATATCTATTCTCGATTTATATCGACGAACATCGTACATCGATGTTAACTGCTCTCGCGTGTACGCCCCGGTCGAACGAGCCCAACGTCAGAATTCCTCGTTCTCCTGATTGCCCAGAGAATTGACGGATCGGCGGAATACACCATTTTTTTTATTGATATTTTTTTCCTTCTCTTTTCCCCGCGGGCTCGCGACATCGCCGATCGGAACTCGGGCTCCCACGAGTGCGCGGGTGACTCCCGATAATTACGCGCGATCCATATTTTTTTTTCTCTTTTTTTTTTTTAATAAAAAGAAAAACACGACGCGACGAACGAAGCTTAAAAAAAATTGTTCGTTATTATTTATTGACGGAGGAGGGTGTGGTCCGCTACAAATTCCAACTCGAGGACCGCGTTACTCGTTAATCGCAGTATTTTTCAATTTTATCGATTTTTCGTACGAGCTCTGATTGATTCGTTTCGGAGATTTCATAGGCGTATTTTTTCGGGGTTTTACAAGGCTCGAGAGTTGATCGAGCGTTTTTCGAAGAGCCCTCGTTTCGATGATTCGTGGGATTCCGTTGCGTTCGATTTTTATTATTTTTCTACTTTGTTAAAAAAAAATTAGTGTCAACGAATTTGAAATATTATTTGTCGGATGGAATTTCCGATAAACCTTTTTGGAACATGTTTTTCGATACTCTGTTTTTTCTACGACATTTTTTATCGAGGTTAAAAAATTGGCGAGACGTTTCGGGAATGATTTCGGCCGCGTCCGCGAAACGCACTTGCGCCGTTAAGAAGTACGCGTTGGGAGAATCGGAAGTGGACGCGCGAGCCCGCGTAGGCGGAACTCGATCGCGGCCGCGTCGTAAATTTGTATTTAATCAACGTACAAATAAGTGAGCGTCGCGCGAGTCGTCGTTGGCTTCCCGGGGTTCTAGTCACGGGATCGCCCGGGGAACGGGGAAGGGGTTGGGTACCGCGGCTTATCGGAGCCTCGAGCGGTATCATTCGACGAGACGCGATCGTTCGATAGTCCGCGAACGCTCGCGCCTCTATACGTACATACATAAATACAGGCCCGCGGTTGCACCGGTGCAATTACTCGAACGTCCCCGAGGGGTGAACGATTGTCCGGAACGCGACGTCGTTGATGCAGCGCCGGAAAAGGGACGTACGACGAAACATCGGGAATTCGGGGGAGCGAAAGGATGGACGCGCCGTTCAATCCCAATCGCGCGACTTTTCAATATTATTCAGCGTCGGGCTTCTTCGGCCCGTGGGATCATCGATGACGATGACGACGATGAGTGTCCTGGTACCACGGTGGTACTATTTTTCGACCGTAACCCGGTGAGACGACAAAAATCACTCGAGCCAGAGATATCGCGCTTAATCGATCAGCGAACACGACGGGACGCGGTCGAAACGCGGAGAGGGGAAAGGGGGAAGCGACGCTTTGCCGGAAAGCGAAGGTGCGCTCGTGCTCCGCACAATTTTCCAACTTGGATATTTTCGACTCGATAAATAATAAACGCTGAATTATTTTTAACAAGCGGCCATTACCGACGCAATACGTTCGGTGAAAATCGACGTTTCAGCCTCATCTTTTTTCGGTCAACGGCCCATTCCGCTCGCTCTTTCGACCACGCCGGCGAGAACAATACGAACGTTGTTTCGAAACGAATGCGACCGAGGGAACGAACCGGGGAACGGAAGCGTTACATTTTTCAAACTCGAAAAAGGATTTCGAAATCCGCGTGAACGATGGACCGAGCATTTTTTATTTTATTTATCCGTAACATTTTTATGGATTATAAAAATGTAAAAAATAAAAGCCGGGCGCGCTTCGCCACCTTTGTCGGGTGTACGAGGATGTTAAAAATCAGGTTTTATCGTGTAACGAGAAAAAACGCGGGGGAAAAAAATTGGGGAGGCTGGATTTATTGTTTCATCGGTTGTCGGTTCGCCCGGGTTACGCCCGGGTCACGCCCGCGTATATCCCGCGTGAAATTCGGATTAGCTCTTAGTAATTAACTTCGTTAATAACGCCGTGCGTTAATTTTGCCGCGAGGCCTCTGCAATAGTATCTGACATATAACCGGGCAATTTTCGTTCATACGGGAAATTAGCCTCCGGGATTTCTCGGTATCACTCCGCGCCGCCAACGTTTTCGATATCACGGGCGCACGCGCTTTGCAACCCGGCCACCCGCGCGCACGAGCCGCGATCCAACGAAAACGGGGGCAAACGATAATGCACGGTAACGATAATTGGCAATTTTTACATTGTCCGTTATACGTGTCGAGGGAACCGTACGTATACGGATTTTATTCATTCACCGACGGTGTTGCCGTTTTCCGTTTTTACGATAAATGTCTGTCGAATATCTACACGAAATACGCGTATCCTTTTATTTTCATTTTTCGCTGTTGAAAAATAAATGCAACGCGGACGTACCGGTCATAGATGTATCCGCGCGTATCATAGATGTTCGATTTATTTTCCATTGATAAAAAATACTGGAAAAAGAAACACGACGATTTTTATTAATTAAAATTTCATCGCGCTGCTCCGTATCAATCGCATAATTACGTTGGCGCGCTCGCGGACGGATCGCGTGTAATTTTTCAATTAATGACGATCGTTAAGTATTAATTTTCAATGCGACGTATTTTATATTTTTATATTTGAATATTCATACGTTGAAAATCGACGGTATCGAATCTAATGAACCGGGTCAATAAATTTGTTACAATCCCGGTACGCTTCCAGGGGAGTTCGCGGAACCACAAAATTGAGGTATTAGGTATTAACTTCGGATCAATCGCGGAAGCAATTTGTGAAATCCAAAAGCAATTGGTGCACTCGTTGATCGGGTCGGTGAATTTGCGAATGGCCCGATCGGCCCGTCACGGTTTACGGGACTCCCGAGTGTACGCGAAAAGCAACTATTTACGATATTCGATTGCACCAACATTGAAATAAAAACAAAAACAATTGACGGGGTACGAAAGCGCGGGATATTTTTTTATCAAAGATTTTGCCTCTTTTATCGCGAAAAAATAATCCGGTTTAATTTTCTCTGCGTCCCTCTTTTCCTTCCTCCCTTCGTCGTACTAAAATCCATTTACTTTTTTCTGTTTCAGGTACGTAAACCGAAGAAAAGCCACGGAACGATCGTTTCGTGAGTAAAAGACAAGAATAAATCGTGACGTTGTACCAAAAAAAAAAAAAAAATAGGTATTCGATTCGTTGAATCCGAACGAAGCACGAGCCGCGTTACTACGAAATTCAATCGAAGGGCCTCCGAGTCGCCAAAAACCTCGAGAATCCGAACGAAGAATCGAACAGAGGCTGACCCCTTTCCGTAATTAACCGGGTCATTACGGTTTGGTAAATAAGACCCAGGGCTGGAGCGGAACAGCCCCGAAAGGCCAGCGTTGAAATTTCATGCGAAATTCCATTTGGCGAACGCACGCGTTGCGAAATCCGACCCCATTGTGCTCCCTTCGTAATTTCTAGTTCAGTGGGCGACAACCCCATCCCTCGAACCCTCGATCATTAACCCGCCAACAACCCCCGCCCCCTTGGATTCGTCGATAGAGCTCGTACGAGGAACGTACGCGAGTGTATTGTATCGCTTACGAAGGTGCAATTGGCACCTCCGGCCTTGTTTTTCGTCTTTCCGAGATAAAAAAAAAACCTTTTCGAAAAAGCTCGGCTCGTGAGAGCCCTTTTTACCTTTCAGGGTTTATTCGGGTTCGTTCGGGCTGCTCGGTTAAGCGTCAAGATTGTCGAATCACCGAACCCAAAAGATACAATTCCGTCAGTAGTGATAAAAACGAACGAGTCGTTGAGAAGGATGACGAGCGATAAACGCGGCGATGGTTTTCGCGAACTCGGACGAGAGATCGACGTTTACGCGCGCGCGTTCGACGCGACAAGCCTGCCGTGTACGCAACGCGACGTGACTTCGGTGCGCGGAGGTTCTCAGGGCGAAGACGAGGATCGTCGCACTCGAGAGCTTCCCCTTTGCGAGCGCTGTTTGATCTCCTCTCTAATCCCGAAAGCGACGAGGAGACTCCTCTACGAAATCAATTGACTTTGCGTACTACGAGCCTGGCCACACGGACGCGCGCACACGAGCCAAAACAAATTAAGAGGACACGCGTGCGAGAGATAACGCCCTCGGCAACCGACGTAAGCCCCCCCCCGTTGACAAAAGCACCTCCTCGTTTTCTCCTCCACCCTTTGACATCGCGCCACCTCCTTCGATCTATGACGCGAACAAATTTACGTACCTCCTCCCTCTCGTACGACAATTTTCGGCTCTGTAGAATTATCGGGCTCGCGCCGTAAAGAGCGTAGCGGATGTAAACGCGATTCGCGTAAAACAATAATTATCGTTCGAATATTATGAATATATATTTATTTTATAATTATATAGTAATATATTCAAAGGAATGTTCGTTTAATCGCGTTATATAAATAAAACGGATATAACGCGGCTAAAATATATTTATATTCATCTCGCGTTTCCCTTGGTCCCTCCGTTCGTATGATTAACGAGGATCGAGCGTTTTGATTACGGGACCGCGAACACGATACAGGGATCTCGAGGTCGACGGTTCGGCGGTTCGGTGATGGCGCGATGCTCCAGGGTATTAGGACCGCCGTACCGCGAGTCCTTCTCTCGTTCCGATACGCGCACACGCGGGCCCGCGCAAACAGGGAGGATCGGGGACGCGTCGCGGGTTACGTCGGAGAACGGTCGTGCAATTAGAAGATAAATCATTCGTAACTTCGAATCGTTGGGTAATCCCTTGGGCGCGAGTGAAGGCGGCGGTGCGCGAAACGCGTCTTGCGCGTTGCGGGGCTTTGTGTACGGGGAATTCTATAAGGGCGGAAGGTCGGAAGGGCGGGAGGGAGCACCGCGAAAGTCGCGAACGCGCGCGGGTGCGCGCTCGAGAGAAACGGGAGGAGAGGATCCGAGGGCCGGGGGGGATTAAGCGGGGCAACGGCGAAGGGTGGAACGATCCGACAAGAGGGATGGAAAGTGGAACTGCGAACCGCGAATTTGGAGTAAAGGAGAATAGTGGGGGAAGGATAGAAATAAGAAGAGGAAAGGACGAGACGTAAATAAGGCACGGGAAAAACTTCGCAGGGCAGCTTTCCAATTTTTTTAACGAGACGAAACCCCTCGCTGATAAAAAGAAATACGAATAATTATTCGATAACGAAAAACTGGCAGTTTTCGTACTCTTTTCATCATTGGCCCTTAATAATTTCTTCTTCGCATCGGAGTAAAGCACTCGGTGGACCGCGAATGGGGTAGTTTTCCTCTCGACTCACAATCAACCCCCAATAAAATGCAAACAAATTTCGAAACTCGTTCCCCCGATGCAACCGGGACGTTTCTCTCTTCGTTCGCGAGCGCGCCCCATAAAAATGGTACAAACAAAAATTCACGACTCTTGCAACATCACGAGGGCGGTTTTAACGAGTCTCCAACTTTCACCGACGCGAACTCACCAAGACGGAACTCTCCGAGCTGAACGAACAAAAACAAATCCGAACGAACTCTCGAAAAAAATTGGTACTTTATACGCGGAGAGTCAAAAGTGCGCTTTCTCATTCGCGATAAAACGCGTGCAGCGAGGAACGACGAGCCAATTGACGGGACAAATTGTTCGCGTTACGATTTTAACGTTCTCGCGAATGACGGACGAGAGGCGAGCGCGAATCTACGGGACAAAAATGATGCGCAATCTCTTCGCTGTAATCGCGTTCGTCCGGCGGAAGGGAGAACGCGAACGGGAGGGAGAACGAGAGAGAGAGAACGAGGGTAAGAGCCGAAGAGAGAGGAGAAAGCTCGCGTTAATTGTGACACGTAAGACGATTAAGCGAGCATTGTTGTACGTTAATTGAGAGATGACTTCAACGCCGAGAGTGGCGTTCGTGTATTTATTACACAGAGACGGAAGAACGCCGAGTCTGAGATGAGGAATGAGAAGAGAGGAAGATGAGGGAAACGAGGGAGACAAAGAGCTAAACGTTGAAGTGCCCCCCCCCCCCCCCCTCTCTCCGTTTCCTCGTCTCCCACGTTTTCCATCTTCCTTTAATTCTTCCGTCTCCTTCTCTCGTTCCTCTTCTCCCTCTTCCACTCTCCCTTTCCGTCATTCAGGCTTTCTCTTTCTTTTTCTCCTCGTCGTCCCCCTTCTTTTCTTTCTATCGTTTCCTTTCTCTCTCTGTCTGGCTCTCCTCTCCAACATTCTCATTTTCATCTCCCGCGACGACAGCGAGCTCGCCGAGAGACGGAGAGGATTAATTAAGCTAAATTGCCACGAGGGGGCGCGGACAATCTTGGGAGAAAGCGTGTGCAAGAAAGTACACGAAGCACCTCCCCACCCCCCGGACTCCCGAGTCTCCGCGTTGCGACAATTATTTGTTCGTATTTCGCTATCCTCGATATTAATTGTATCCAATAATTTCACGACGTTTCGTAATTCTCAGTGATCGGGTATCGTCGAGTGTCATGGAAATAATCAAAATTGAACATCAGTTCCGAAACAACTTCGAACCTATCGTGACGCGTCGCTCTCCTCTTTAATGATTATATCGGTTTTTTCGAAAATTTGTCAGAATCTTTAAAGTTCGTTTACTCGCGTAAATCTTTAATTCGCTAATTGCTCACTCGAGTATTCTCCTTCGTGGAGCGAACATAATTTTCTCGTTGAAATTCTCTCCTTGGCGAATGGGAAGGGGGGGGGGGGGGGGGGTGAAAATAACGCGGAGCTTCGTCGCTTCGTTAACCGACTCCTTGGATTCCTCGTTATTATTATTACTGTTATTGTTATTTCCTTTATCCCTTTCATTCACGTGGATTTTTAAATTCTCGTTTGTACCTCAGACCCCAAAGCCCATCATGAATTTCTTCGACGCGAGATTCTCCGCTCGAAATTCTTGACTGCGAGTCAATTTAATTCGCACCAACATCGCCGTATTATTGCACTTATTATGCTCGTATATAGCAGTCATCTCTCGGAGAACTAATTAACTCCGTGATAGCTTCGCTCGAGCTTGGATTGCGTTAAGTGAAGGGGCGCAGCGAGAAGTAATAGAGACCCGGAGTGAGGGAGACGGAGAGAGAGAGAGAGGGCGGGAAGAACGGTGAAAAGAATACGGGCAGCGAATTTCATCCCTTCGAGGGAGAAAAAAATAATCAATTTTCGCTAGAAAAAATTAATATCCATTATTAATATAATTCCACTGCGAGACTGGGAATTATCGATTTCTATTTCCGTGCGAAATCGAGCGATGATTCCGTTTCTAGCAGAAACGATATTTGGGGGTTGAACGGCCTTGCCGCGATGTCGCTAAATTATTTAGAGGCTCCAAAGTGGAGGGCGGGCCATTTTTACCGTTGCGCACCATCGAAAGTGCTAATGGGGGTGGTTAATCATCAGCCACAAAGGGGGATGAAAATTTACGGTATATTTCGTACCACCTATCGTCTATCGGATAATTACGACATGTTCCATATAACCTATCGTACGAAATCTATTTTTCATAGTGTATGTGTGCGATGGCCGAATTATTTCTTCGCGTCGTACGAAATTCCACTTAATTTCGCGTTATTTATCTTATAAACCCTCAACACTACTGCAGAATTGAAAAAATAACACGTACGATCCTCTTTTATCCGAGTTTTTACAAGTTTTTTACGATTTTTTCATAGAAATTTTGGGTTTTTTGGGAAATTAATTGCAGATTCGTGTTCAGGGGATCAAATTACATCGTAAAGGACCTATTAAAAAAATATTAAAAATCAAAAATTTTTTTCGATTTTTGGG
>JAPYZI010004913.1:0-14890 GCA_030523105.1 Ophioninae sp. A BG-2022a
CTTAAAACACGTTTTTCTTTGCTTCGTTCCATGCTTTCGACAAAAATTTTATGATATTCGTAATCAGCATAAAATTTCCGATCAAACAGACCCTTTTAATACTTTTAAAACAGACAAAAAAAAAGTTTGATTACCCCGGCCACTTTTCCGGAATCTCAAAAATCACGAAATTTGAAGGTCGCAGAGTGAGCTTCTTATATACTATAGAGATTCAATGGGTGTGTTTGGACAAGGTTTTTCCTTAACTTAAATAATGGCGTTCGATTCATATTGATATCTCGTGTAGTTTTCCCGGAAAGTATATACCACTTATATGTATGCGAGTATCGGTTGACACGCGTACATATACGTGTGTGTTTTCGTTCGGACGTACACAAAGACTTGGGAATTGTCCTGGGACGATTCTTCGCCCGCAAAAGTCTCGAGTTCGCGGCCGAATTCGGGTGCGGAGCGCGCCATCCGTCGGCAGTTGCTCGCAGCGCAAAATCCCAAAATTGTCATTATCGTAACGAGGTGACGTAACGAGGTGCCGCGTCAAAAGTTTCCAACGCGTTCGTCATTCCCTTAAGGAGGTTTCTTCACTAGAGGTCGTTCTGTCGTCCTGTTTATACAGGGTTAGGGGCCTTGTTTTAATTTTAGTTTTAGTTTATTTTTATTATTAGTTATTATTTTTATTATTATTTTATTATTATTTTCTATTTTCTTACATTATTTTGTATTTTTTTCTTGCCCAATAGCGAGCTAGGCCATAATAAACCTTCATCGTATCGTCATATCACTTTCTCTCTCTCTCTCTCTCTCTCTCTCTTTGGATTCCTCTCTTTTTCTCTCTTCCCTGAAGAAAATATTACTCACGTTGGAAACGTCATGAAACCCCTGATGTAGGGCCACTGATACGAATGTCCCACTTCCTGGAAAAGAACGAGGAAAGATTTTTGATAAACGGTGCGAATTGACGGTGCGTCCCTAATGAAAATAAGAGCCTTTGAGAGCTCGTTTGGGGCTTCTCTGATAGGGTCATATTAGACCCTGAACTGTATACACAAATTAAAAAAAAAAATTGTGTTTACAACTGTATACACAAATTTCAAAAAAAAATTGTGTTTACAACTGTATACACAAATTAAAAAAAAAATTGTGTTTACAACTGTATACGCAAATTTAAAAAAAAATTGTGTTTACAACTGTATACACAAATTAAAAAAAAAAATTGTGTTTACAACTGTATACACAAATTTAAAAAAAAAATTGTGTTTACAACTGTATACACAAATTAAAAAAAAAAATTGTGTTTACAACTGTATACACAAATTAAAAAAAAAAATTGTATTTACAACTATATACACAAATTTTTTGAAATTCTTAATTGGTTTTTGTTTCTCTAATTTTTTACAATTTATTTTTTTTATTTAAACGATACGTTAAAATCGTTTCGTTATTTATTTAATCCATATCTCGAAGTTCAGTATTAATGATACAATATTTTGGCTATTTTCGGCGTTGTTTATTTCCAGTCCTTTTCCAATTGTCAATTTCTTTGCAAAACCAGTTTCCCCATGAGCGATCGTACCGAATTCACACGCCTGAATTATTGAGTAAACATTTTTAATACAATTCAGGTATTATTATTACAAACCTGTTTTTTGTTCGTAAAAATGTTCACTGAATAATTACTGAATTATTATTAAGTAAACATTTTTAATATAATTCAGGTATTATTATTCCATCGAGAATTATCGTTTTTCAAATAATCACTTTTCAGTACCCATCCTTCAACACTTTTTTAAGTTTTATGTTTTTATTCAGATATCCATTTTCCTTCGTTTGTTTAAAATGGAACGTTTCAATTGTAGCTTAATTATGCCATAAATAAATTTAAATGCTCCAAGCAGCGTTTTTTAATCTCCGAAAACTTTGGTTACCTCCTGGGGAATTCCCCTAATAAAATACGTGACTGAAACGTTCTCGAAATATATTGTCTCTGCGTAACGTTATTTTATGTCCAATGCAATTTTCGTATACATATATTATTCGCAAAAATATATGGACGTATATGAATCTTTTTATCTATTTTTATCTTATAATAAATAAATTAATATTTATTGGAAATAATATGTATATGAATATTTATTTTATATAATATCTATATAAATATTTATTTTAAATAATATGTATATAAATATTTATATACATTTTATAAACATATAATATTTATATATAAATTTATAATATCCGTATGAAAAGATCGTAAATACCACGTTTGTACGATCCTGCAAAACTGGGTTGTCCGGCAATCCTGGTCATTCGAAATTGATGATCCGAGAAGACCAAAAGAAGATGGAAGAGCGAGAACGTTATACGACGCGAAAAATATTGGTCGAATCTTTATCAGGGCAATACTTCGTGTTTCCCCGGTTATCTCTACGTACATATACAGGGTGACTTTCATAAAGCAGTCATATTTTTTTTCAAAGATTCATCGCGAAGATTTTGGGCCCAAAAAAAATACGATCGTCAATGGTTTTTCAAGCTCTCTTCGAAAAAAAAATATAACAGATTTTTGTTTTCGAAAATATGTATCAGAGAAAATAAAAAATACCGAAAAAGAAAAAATGAAAAATCGATTACGAGTACGTGAGAATAAAGATTTTTATATTTGCAATACGAAACACCGTTGACAAACTTTTATTGTCCCAGCCATCATGAAAAACCATTAAGAATGATAAATACTTTTTTTGAAAATTTTCAAAAAAATATGTATAGTTATAAAAAAATATATATAGTTACAAAAGTCGAACTGTAGAAACAGGACGAGAATGTACATAAATGCAGCCAGGATAGTACATAAACCAAAACATCGATAGATCGAGGAAACTCTTTGGGTAATTCTCATCTCAGTTGTGAAACGGCGAGAAAACAATGTTGAGGAAACTATAAATCCCCACCTCCCACTACTCGATCTTTTTTCTTTCTTTTTCCAAGTTTCACCAATTTTATTTTCTTTCCCAACGGAATCGCAAAGTTCGCGAATTTTGCAAAAAAAAAAAAAAAAAAAAAAAAAAAAGGTTTTTCGGTACACCGCGGGTGCCGAGGGGGAGCTGTCGTTCGGAATCGAAGATG
This sequence comes from Ophioninae sp. A BG-2022a, assembly GCA_030523105.1. NCBI lineage: Eukaryota > Metazoa > Arthropoda > Insecta > Hymenoptera > Ichneumonidae > Ophioninae sp. A BG-2022a. Next base: position 3,121 of record JAPYZI010004913.1, read on the forward strand.
GATTGGCCGATGGCAGATTGGAGGGATGGAATCTGTTTCCACGCCGGATATGGATTTGTATCGATCGTTTGCATTCTTTGGTGGAATATTATAAGGGATCGTAATGGGGGTGGGGGTTGGTCTTAAGGGGGAGAGAAGAAAAATGGCAGGAGATAGCAAACGATGGACACGAGATCTTTACAAATCGATAGGATTCCGTGTCGTACAATCGGATTACGTCGTGGGGAGTCTCTTTCTGCTTCTTCTTTTTGGAGGCTATTCTCGAATGGCTGATGTCGTCGTTTTCACTCCTTTTTCTTCCTATACTTCGTTCTCCATTTCTTATTCTCTTTTCTCTCGCTCTAGTTTCGTTTTTTAGTTTAGTTTTTTATCTTTAGTTTTTTTGAGTTTAATTTTAAGTTTTTTAGGTTTAATTTTAAGTTTTTAAGTTTAATTTTAAGTTTGTTAGGTTAAATTTTAACTTTTTAAAGTTTTTTAAGTTTCATTTTAAGTTTATCTAGTTTTAGTATTTTTATTATTCCATTGTTATTTTCATTATTATTATGATATAGTTTAGTTTTTTATCTTTAGTTTTTTAAGTTTCATTTTAAGTTTCTTTAGTTTTAGTATTTTTATTATTCCATTGTTATTTTCATTATTATTATGATTTTGGTTTATTGCTAAGAAATTATCATTTCGTTATATATACCTTTTAAGTTTCTTTTGCTATTATTATTTTATTCTCGTATAATTTTTTTTTTTCTTGTACCTTTGCTTTTTTTATGTTTTATTTTATCAGTGTGTAACGTATGCTGTTTTATCGCTTTATTGCTCGAAAGTATTACTGGGGCGTAATCAATTTATCATCATCGTCATCTCTTTTTTCTCTCTCTCTCTTTCCCTCTCTCCCTCTCTCTCTCTCTCTCTCTCTCTTTTCTTTCTCCTCTCTCCATTTCCTCTTCGTATTTTTTCTTCCTTTTTTCTTCTTCCGGTTCTTCCGTCGTCATCGTTCCAGTTTTTCGTTCTTTTTGCAGTCTCTGTCCCTCCAGGTTTCCTCTCGATCGGACACTCTCTCATGGGCTGACGATCCAATTTTACTGGAGCCTAGTGCTTTCGTATAACGATATCGAGGAGGTTTAAGGGCCACATAAACGACAGCTTGAGCCGGGCATGTCAAAGAGACACGGTTTGCTTCTCACGTATCCTCTTTATCTCCCTCCTCGTTCTTCTTCAATGCTTCTTTCTTTTTCTCTTTCTCTCTTTCTCTCTTTCTTCTTTCTCTCTCTTTCTTCACTCCCACATCTCCATAACCATTCGAGCGGAGACTCGAACCTGAAAAGAAATGAAGCTATATACGGACTCGCAAAATATCTAGCGTCGAAACGCAAAAAGAAAAAAGAAAAAAGAGAAAAAAAAAAAACAAATCGCTTCATTCTTACCAGCTCGAGTTTTATGAAACTCTTTACCTCTCCCCTCACACCTGATCTCTGACGATCTTCCAACGTTTTTTCTTTTTTACTCCATTTTCGTATTCAGCTTCTCCTTATCTCTCGCGATGGGACTGATAAAAATTTGCCTTTTAGTCTTTTTCGTGTCCAGGCTTTTCGTATTTAATTCCTATTCACTAGTTTTCAAAAAATTCAAGGCTTTCCGAACACTTTGAAACTCGAACTTCGCCAGAACCTTGAAACAACTGGAAAATGTTTTCCGGTATCGAAAAAGATTTCGATTCTGTTGAGAGAATGAGAGAAAGAGAGACGAAGATTGATAGGATTTATTATTTCCTAGCGAATTTTTGAGCAAAAAGGACGTGTACGTAATAATTACTGTAAAATTAAATAAATAAAATAAGAAAAATTAACAAAACGAAGTCGAGTAAAAAATAAAAGAAATTAACAAATTTTAAATACTGCAAGTCCAAAATTTAACGTAACTCTAAGGAAAAATAAGAATAAAAAAATAAAAAGGGAGAAAAAAAGAGAGATGATGATGATATGATTTATTATGCCCTAGTCTGAGACTTCTGGGCAAAAAAAGGAGATAACAATTTGAATAACGTGAGAAAAATTAAAAGTAACTTAAAAATAACGATAAACAAAGAACATAATAAATAGTAAAGATGATGATAAAAATAATACCTATATATAATTATAATAGTAGCATAATTAAAAATAATAATAATAATAATTAAATAAATAATAATAATAATATAATAAGAAATTAATGCTAACAATAATCGTGATATCACTAAACATAAAAATAAGAGAGAGAGAGAATGATAAAAAAAAACCTAGAAAGAGGAAGAAAAATCTAAGAAGAAAAGGAGTCAGAGACAGAGAGAGAAAGGAAAAGAGGAACGTGGAATTCACTCTTCAAATGTAACGAATACTTGTCTTACGCCCTTATTCCACGTTCCGGACGTTCGAAAAATAGTAAAAACCGAAATACACCCTGCTCGTAAAGGAAGAGTCGAAAAAGGACGACGCCTCTTTCGTACGTTCATACTTGAACGATTGTACGAGTGTAGGAACAGGAAAAGAATATTTCGAGGACGGTCCCGAAAACAGCCGAGTGTCCTCGAAATCACGGTAGCATTGATTTGGTACGACCGAGATGTACATGCTTCACACATACTTGGGCTTTTGTACGTATACGTCCGAACTTAGTGTTTGCATGGCCGAGTAGCGTTGAACGACCTACATTGGGCTTTGTGAAGAATTTATACCCGACCGTGCATTCGAAGCTTCTCTCGACATTTCCGAAAACGATAGTGCCCGTCGTACTAACGTTATTTTTCCGAGATTTCTCCAACGTTGGATTCGTAAAATATTGAGAAGAAAAAAAAAAGAAACGAACGGTCGCTCTCGCGTAAGATAAGAACGAAAAATATGAGAAATGGAATTTTGTTTTCTTTTTTTTTTGGGATTTTTTTTTCGTGTTACCGAATGGATGTCAAAAGATCGAAAGCATTCACGAAAATTTGCGGAATGGTTCTACGTGGAGCTACGATTTTTGAATTATTTTTGGATTTTTCAATAAATTATTTTGTCGCTACGAATGGCTTGAATTTAACTAGATGGTTTTGGAAAAATAACTTTTGCGAACGTTGAAAGTTGCGAAACTTAACGGTAATGAATAACGATGGAAATTTGAAAAATATTGCGTCGCCAAGATAGTTGAAAGCGAAAAATTGATTGAGCTAAGTTTCGAATAAATAGATCGTCGACCAAGCGTTTTTTAATTCATTTTTCAAATAGTGAATGATTTATTTGAATGAGGGTATCAATCAGCTGTCATTGGAAAAATTAATTTATTTTGAGTTTTTGGGTAATTATTGATGACGATGGAATTTACAATGAAATTCGAGATTTATAAAATTTGAAGGATAATAGAAAAATTCAATAAAAAGAAAATTCTAAAATATTTACATTTGACAATATAAGCGAAATTTGGTGGTAATAAAATTCAATAATAAACAAAATTCGGTGATAATATAAAATTTGATAATAATGAAATGCAGTAATAAAAAATATTCGAAAACAATGAAAATCCATAATAATTCAATTCGATAAAGAAAAATTCGTAAATAATAAAATTCTATAATAAAAAATATTCGAAATTAATAAAAATCCATAATAATTCAATTCGATAAAGAAAAATTCGTAAATAATAAAATTCTATAATAAAAAATATTCGAAAACAATAAAAATCCATAATAATTCAGTTCTATAAATAAAAATTCGTAAATAATAAAATTCGATAATGATTCAACGCGATAAAAATAAAATACAATAACAGAAATAAAATTCAGCAACAATAAAATTCGAAAAAATAAAAATTTCGAATATATAAATAAAATAAAAAGAATAGAAATTTTGTATCGTTGTTTAATTGATATACATGTGTAATCACTGATGTAGAGAATTAACATTTCCAATGGTAAATTTATTATTCATACTTATCGACAATAAATACAAGTAAAAACGTATTTCAATTCGATCCCCAATTCCAGGCAATCGTTTCGGTCGATCCGGTAATATCTCGAACGATAGGAAAATTGTTTCGAAGGACGAGAGTGAAATGAGACGTACGATTGATTGCTCTTTCAATCTTCACCCCGATACGTATAGTACCAGATGTAATTTGATATACTTTTTTGTCTCCTTTTTCGGAATTTTTCTTCCACTTCGGCAATGAAGTCTTCGTTTATGAGAAGCTGCGGAATTCTTCAGGGTACGAGTTTATCCCCCCCTCCCCCCTCCATATTCGGGTCGTTGGCCCGGATTCCGTTGAAATCGTCCTGCCTCTTTCTCTTTCCCTCGTGGAAACTTCAATTCCAAATTCCAACCCTGAGGGGCTTTCTATTTCGCAGGTGTCGTAAATGCGGCTGTTCTTTCCTCCTCCTCCTCCTCTTCCCTCCGACCTTCCCCCTCCCCGTCTCTTTTTTCGCCATTTCTCTTACCTCTCTCTTTCTCTTCCGACTTTATTTTTTCTTGCTTCCCTTCCTTTCGTTTCAGCCCTATATTTCAGCGTCCCTTCCAGCCCTCTGCGCACTCCATTTTCAGCCTTCCCTCCTCTTTCCCTTTCCTTCTGGTTCGTTTCCCATTTTTTCACTTCGCGCTCATTCTTTTTCTCTCTCTCTCTCTCTCTCTTCCTCTCTCATTTTCTCTCTTTCTCGCTCTCTCGTTTTCTCCATCTCTCACTTTCTTTTTTTCCTTTTTTTCTCGCTCGCTCTTTTTGTCTCTCTCTCTCCCTCTCTCTTTCTATTTTTTTCTCACTCGCTCTCTCGATTTTTTTTTCTTTCGTTCTCTCTCTCTCTTCCTCTCTCATTTTCTCTCTTTCTCGCTCTCTCGTTTTCTCCATCTCTCACTTTCTTTTTTTCCTTTTTTTCTCGCTCTCTCTTTTTGTCTCTCTCTCTCTCTCTCTCTCTTAATTTTGTACTCGCTCGCTCTCTCTATTTTTCTCTTTCTCTCTCTCTTTCTATTTTTGTCTCTCCCGTTCTCTCTATTTTTTTCTCTTTCGTTCTCTCTCTCTCTCTCTCTTTTTATTTTTCTCTCTCTCTCTTTATTTTTTTCTCTCTCTCTCTTCCTCTCTCATTTTCTCTTTTTCTCGCTCGCTCGTTTTCTCCATCTCTCACTTTCTGTTTTTCCTTTTTTTCTCGCTCTCTCTTTTTGTCTCTCTCTCTCTCTCTTAATTTTTTATTCGCTCGCTCTCTCTATTTTCTCTCCCTCTCTCTTTCTATTTTTTTCTCTCTCGCTCTCTCTATTTTTCTCTTTCCCTCTCTCTTTCTATTTTTGTCTCTCCCGGTCTCTCTATTTTTCTCTCTTTCGTTCTCTCTCTTTTTATTTTTCTCTCTCTCTCTCTCTCTTTCCCTCTCCCTCCCTCCTTTGCAATCACTCTTTTTTCCCTTCCTCTTTTTCCATCTTTTTTTTTCCATATCTGCCTCTCTCTCGCAAAACCTTTTTTGTCTCTCCTCCACTCTTCTATCCCGCAAGAATCTTAATTAGCGAAAAACCCTTGAGCCCCGGGTGCAGGTCACGACCGGAGAACGCGAACGCGTGCACGTAATTTGCTTTTCTTCAAGTGTTCTTTCCTCCCCCACTGGCCCCCTCCCTCCTCATCTCTCTTTTCCTGTACGTTCGTGCCCTTTCACCCGCCCTTCCGATCCTTCTTCTGACCCTCCTTTTTCCTTTTTACATTGGCCCCCACTCTTCTTCCTTCCCTTCATTACCAATATCTTTTATTCACCGCTTTCATGCTGCTCCGGGAACGATTAACGAGATCATCACAAAAGCTCGGGGACTTTTCGTTTTTTTTTATTTTTTCCTTCTTTTTTTTTCTTTCGGTTTCGGTGGACGAATATTAATTCGCGACGGTCGATTCACCAGGCACTTTTGTCCCATCGAACTTCGGGAAAAGAAAGCCCCGAAAAGAAAGAAAACGTGTACTTAAAAAAAAAAAAAACAAAAAAAAACAAAAAAGAATTCGAATGAAAAAAATCGAGAAAAGTGAATTTGACGTTTCAACGGATTCCCATTTTATTTTATTTTTTGTTCTTTCGTTTTTTCTTTCCTTTTTCATTCCTAGTGGCGCTCAATTTTCAAGTGTGCGTTACACGTTTATATATAGGCCCTTCGCAAAGTGCTCGAATTCTCATGACCGTCCCGCGATTCACGACAGGAATAACTTTCCTTCCTTCGGGGGCTAACGACACTGGTTCTAACGTACAATAAATAAAGAAAAATTTAACAACAATTCTGACCTGTGGGTCTCGCTTTAATAATACTATAATAATAATAGTAATACAATTGTCATAGTAATAATATCACGATAATAATAATAATGCCATAATAATAAAGATATTGACATTATTATAATATTACGAAAATAATAATAATATTGCGATACTGATAATAACGCCATGATAATAAAGATATTGTTATAATAATAATAATATTACGGTACTAATAATAATATTGCGATATTGCCATAATAATAATAATAATACGATAATAATAATAATAATACGATAATAATAATAATAATATTGCGATAATGATAATAACGCCATGATAATAAAGAGAGTGCCATAATAATAATAATAATATTACGATAATAATAATAATAACATTGCGATAATGATAATAACGCCATGATAATAAAGATATTGTCATAATAATAATAATATTACGATAATAATAATAATAATAATAACATGGCGATAATGATAATAACGCCATGATAATAAAGAGATTGCCATAATAATAATAATAATAATATTACGATAATAATAATAATAATATTGCGATAATGATAATAACGTTATGATAATAAAGAGAGTGCCATAATAATAATAATAATAATAATATTACGATAATAATAATAATAATATTGCGATAATGATAATAACGCCATGATAATAAAGAGATTGCCATAATAATAATAATATTACGATAATAATAATAATAATAATAATAATATTGCGATAATGATAATAACGCCATGACAATAAAAATATTGCTATCATAATAATAACGCCATAGAAATGATTATCGTCCTTACATTATTTATTTATTTACTACCGAATAAGTTCTCCGTCTAAAATACACGTAATAAAAATAATAATATTTTTCACAACGATTATAAAGTTACGATAAATGACTGTGAATGAAAGTCTTTTTATGTATTATTATCACTATAAAAATACAATTACAACAATGCACAAAAAAATGCATTTTTTTTTTTCATAGATTTTTTTTTTCATTATTCACCGGTGTACCGGATTACAATGAATTCTGCACGTTATATTTCGATTGCAACGTTCATCCTCGAAGTATGTTGAGCCTCCTAAAGGAGGCTGTAAATTACGCCCAAAAATAGGCCCGCGAAGTTTCCAATATCCAACGGAATTGTTCCGTACGTTTTGGTCGTTATGAACTTACGTGTGCGATTAACGAGTCGACGAGAATCGCACGTATGGCAACTGACAATAATCGAACAGCAGCGGCCTATTAAACAACGATTCGATCGATCGCTCGAGAATGTGTGTTGCGCTTGGTCAAGAGAGAAAGAGAGAGAGATAAACGAGGTGAGAGTGAGAATAGAGGGGGAGGAGTGGGGGGGGGGGAAGAATCGAAACGAGGGAAAGGGAGAAGACTCGATTACTCCGTTAATACTCAATGTCGCGATTCCGAAAGGTCGCTTGACCACCTGTCGCGTTCTCAGCTCTTCGCGCTTCGTTCTCGTCCCCCCCCCCCGCCAATAGCTTCCGACGCGAAATCCTCGTTGGAAATTCATCGTTAACACGAAGATTCGCCAAAAAAAAAAAAAATATCCTTGAAAAATATAATAATTCATACCCCCAATGCCGAGTTCAAGGACGTTTTTGGTCATCAAAGACGATAGGACCTTCGTTTCGTCCCCCTTAAAGTCTCGTTCTCCACTCTTAACCCAAACGAACGGACAATAATTTTTTATTCCCGACGAAAACGAGAAATAAATATTTTTTATCATTCATTCTAGATTCTCGATCCAAACAAACCCAAACGAACGAAATATCATTTTTATTCCCGACGAAAACGAGAAATAAATATTTCGTATCATTCATTCTAGATTCTCGACCCAAACAAACCCAAACGAACGAAAAATCATTTTTATTCCCGACGAAAACGAGAAACAAATATTTCTCATCACTAATTCTCAATTCTCAACCCAAACAAACCCCAAACGAACGAAATTTTTATTCCCAACGAAAGCGAGAAACAAATATTTCTCATCACTCATTCTCAATTCTCAACCCAAACAAACCCAAACGAACGAAATTTTTATTCCCAACGAAAACGAGAAACAAATATTTCTCATCACTCATTCTCAATTCTCAACCCAAACAAACCCAAACGAACGAAATTTGTATTCCCAACGAAAGCGAGAAACAAATATTTCTCACCACTCATTCTCAATTCTCAACCCAAACAAACCCAAACGAACGAAAAATCATTTATATTCCCAACGAAAACGAAAAAAACATTCCCTACCTACGTAATTCGCGATCGGTATATCAAAAAAAAAATTCAATTCCTGCTTCTTAATGTCAGCCGGAAAGTCGCGACATCTCGCGAGTTCGCCGCGAATCAACCGGAATTTCTCACCTGGCTCAGCCGATCGTCGAATCGGCGATATATCTTTTCCCCTGCCTCGAGATATTCACTCTCAACTTTCCTCAGGGCCAACGTTTGGGTCTAAAGTGGGGGAAGATTCAAGATTCTTGTCGCCTATCCCTCCCCTCCCCCCTCCTCTCCTCCTCCTTCGCTCCACTTCCTTTTCCATCGTGATTACTGGCCGTCTGTTTTCCACCAACTGTTTCTACTTGTGATATGAATCTCTCTTTTACCCCCTCTTTTTCTCCCTCTCTCTCGATCTCTCTCGATTTCTGACTATAGCATTCGTTGTCTCGTCTTTTCTCGGGCTCCTCGACAACTCGAGCAAGATCAGTGAACTCCCGCTTCTACTCCCGGGTATATTCCTTCTTCCCTCTTGCCATTCTTTTTTTATTTTTTTTTTTCCCTCTGGTCCGTGAGATTCGTATGACTCATGGGGTTTCGGACGAAGTGAGAGAGAGAGAGAGAGAGAGAGAGAAGGAGAAACTCGTCTCGTTCGTTCGGGTTTTAGTACACGACTCGAGACCAGCACGCTATATTATCGTAAAACACTCTTAAGGGTACAAGATTGTAGCTACGTGTTTGAGAAAACTCGGCAAACAGTTCTTTTTTTTTTTTTTTTTTTCTTTTGTTTTTTTATGGCCTAGAATTCAAAGTGTGGCGCTCATTCGCGTGATTGGTATTGCTAATATGCAAATTCGCGATAAAACGAAGCTTCGATAAGAACAACATCGAGAAATAGTTAAAGTTTTTCGAAATATCGATATTCACATTTTCAATAAAAAAATGTTTAATTTTTAAAGGTTTATTTAATAATGGTTGTTTCGTATAAAAAGGAAATATGTTTGATTTTTGTTAAAATCTAAATACTTTTCATTCAAAAGAAATTTAAAGAACTGTTTGATTAAAAAAGATTGGAGAACTCTTAATTTTGAAAGATTGAAAAATGTCGATGAAATAAAAACGTTAATTGAAAAAGCTTCGATTAAAAAAAAAAGTATTTTAAAACGATTAATTTGAAAAAATCGAAGACTTTTTACTAAAAAAGAATATATAAAATCAATTAATTAAAAAATAAACATTGAAAACTGGGTTGAAAAATATATAAAAACGATTAATTGAACAAAAATTGAAAACTTTCGATTAAAGAAATATCTTACAACAATTAATTTTAAAAAATCGGAAAACCTTTGTTTAAAAAACTATATAAAATTGAATTATTTATCAAAATCGGAAACGTTCGATTTGAAAAATATTTACAAACGTGCAATTAAAAAAACATTTGATTTTAAAAAATCAAAAGTTTTGGTGTTTAGGAATTAAAAAAAAAAAAACGGAATAGTGTATAAACATGTGATGAGCGATCGTGTCGATTCTCGAAGAATCGTCTGGTTGTGGTGGGGCGAGGCGAGAAAATTCGTGATCTCTTCGCGTCGTCGATGTACTCCGGAAGACCGGCAATCGCACTTCGTTGAATTTGCCGTTTGTGGGTGACGTTTAGACTCTCGCACACATTTCTACGGTATTATCCTGATGACGCTCGCCCACATCGATATCCCCGAGGTGAGATATCTCTTGACTCTCGAACGACGAATAAACCGACGAGAGTCTCCTGTGTGAAAACATCCGTAGTACCGCCGGTTGATACGTGGATTTTGTGTACAGTGAATGTGCGAAGTAGTGACGGAACGTTGCCCCAAGACGCCCCGGGCTCGCTCCCAAACCCAAACACTCGGATTTAACGATCGACGCGTCAAAAAGTTTTTTTTTTTATTTTTGTTTGTGCGTGTGTGTTTTTTTTCATCGTTATTTCGACTGGTTTTGTTGGTACGATTTTTAGGGATTTTTCAACGAATTGTTTATTGGAAATTATTTTTCATTTTCATAATGAATTTTTTATAAATTTTTAAATTTCTTTTGAATATTTTTAAAAGTAATTTTTTTGATATATTCTAAAGCATTTTTAAGTGAATTTTTGGGTATATTTTGAAGAATTTTTCGGAAATTTCTTTCGGTTTTTATAAAGAATTTTTTATACATTTTTTTAATTTCTTTGGAAAATTTTTTTAAGTAATTTTTTTGATATATTTAAAAACATTTTTAAGTGAATTTGGGGGAATGTTTTGAAGAATTTTTCGGTAATTTCTTTTGGTTTTCATAAAGAATTGTTTATACATTTTTTTAATTTCTTTGGAAAATTTTTTAAAGTAATTTTTTAAATATATCTTAAAGCATTTTTAAGTGATTTTTTAAATATTTTTTACAGATTTATTTTCAGGGATTTTTTGAGGATTTTTTATATTTCTTTAGTAATGTGTTTTTCACTTAAAAAAAAACTTATTTAAATTGACAGTGCTTTTTTGTGAATTTGAGTGGACGAAAATCGTGTAAATATTTTTTTTTAATATTATTTGTGATTGTGTTTGTGCTTCGGTTTTTTTTTTTGGTGAATTTGTGGATTGTGGATAATTATCGAAATCGGGATTTTCGTTTTCCGTGGATTTGATGAGGAATAATATTAACGATGAATAAACGTTTTTGGTAAGTTAGCTCGCTCGGCGAATACTTGTTTCCTTTCATCAACGTGTCAAGATTTTACCTTCTATGTTGGCCGCGATTGGATTATCTCCGACGGATTCCGCGAACACATTGCAGAGATAGCGATAAAGCCTGCTGGAATGATACATCGAGCAGCATTTTAATCGTACTTCGAAACTCAAATTTATCTACTCACGAACGTGGAAATGACAAAAATGCATTATTATGTGTCTTTTTTAAAAAACTCTTTTTGATATTAATTCCTCTGTTCCAATCATTAGCCAATGGTTTATTTGTTCGAAATGAGGAACTCATTTTTCATTTCACACTTCGCGTTATAAAATCGTCATTTAGTATATTCTAAAATCTCTATTTACCTCATCTAAAGTTTTCATTTAGTCTCTTCTAAAATACCCATTCAGCTTTTCTTAAAATTATTATTTGGCTGCTCTAAAATTCTCATTCAGCCTCTTCCAAAATCTCCATTCAGCCTCTTATAAAATCTTAATTTACCGCTTCTAAAATTCTCGTTCAGCCGCTTCTAAAATCCTTATTCACCTGCCCCAACATTCTCATTCATTCTTCTTGTAAAATCC
>JAPYZI010004914.1:0-11946 GCA_030523105.1 Ophioninae sp. A BG-2022a
CATCTCTGAGCGACGCGGCCAAAAGTGCGCGCGCGCTCCAAAAATCAACCAGGAAAGACGAAGAAGACGAAAATTTGGCTATCGAAGGACAAATGTATGATGCTGGGATTGCAGACTAACGGTAAACATTTTTTGTAACTTCTTTTTTTAATTTTTTCCAATAAAAAACTATTTGCAAAACTCTAAACGCGTTTTTCTCGAAACATGGTTTTTCAAAATGGCACGCAGCATAACTCGAACAATTTTAATTTCTTTTACTTGAAATTTTAATCAGATGTGAACATTCACATTATCTTGAGAATGTCGATCGGAATTTTCAAGAACTTGATTTATTGATTTTTTATTAACAAAAAAACTTGCCGTTTTTTTCGTCAAAAATCAATTTTTTTTTCAAACGCACGCCAAATCCACAAAAATTGATACTTTTTAAAATCCAATCGACATTCTCTAGCTATAGCCCTCTAGATTAATGGTTTTTTTTGTTCTAAATTCAAAAGTGCACCAGTGGTGCTGCGTGCCGCGGAGCCCTGGAAGCAAAAAATGTCCCGGGAAGATAGCTGTGGAACCGCCATTTTGTTTTTTTTACTGTAAAATAATTTTATAATAAAGTTTAATGTATGCCCGACAACACCATTAAAAGTTTTTTTTTCAAATACCTTCAATTTCGGGAGCAAGAAATTAGTGAAAAAACCTTTTTTTTTGGGCCGTTACAGTGGCCTTACTCGTTAACAGAAAGCTAGCATCTCACTAATCATAGGATTTTTGAGGTAAAAAAATCAATGGAAGAATACAAAAAAATTCCAGAAGCCAGAACTCTTTTGTATTGCATGGCGACAGATGATGGTTATGATATAAGACTATTTTCTAATCCGGAACTCTTAACAGAAAGCTGGCATCTCACTAACCATAGATTTTTTTTTTTAGGTAAAAAAATCGATTAAAAAATACGAAAAAATTCCAGAGGCCAGAACTCTTTTGCATTGCATTGCGAGAGATTCTGGTTATTTTCTAGAACTGTCTTCTGAGCCGGAACTGTTAACAGAATGCTAGCATCTCACTTATTGTTCGATTTACAACAAAAAAAAAATCAACGGAAAAATACAAAAAAGTTCCATAGGTCAGAACTCTTTCTCATTCAACAGCAAAAGTTGCTGGTCATCATCTAGAACTGTTTTCTGAGCCAGAACTCTTCACAGAAGGATAGCATCTCACTTTTGATTGGATTTTTGAGGAAAAAAATTCGATGGCGAAATATGTGATAGTTCCAGAAGCTCGAACTCTTCTGCATTCCATAGCAAGAGATGCTAGTCATCATCTAGAACCGTTTTACTAGTCTGACACTCGAAATTTGATAAGATGCTGTCTCGTGGTTGCGAAAGTAGTATCTAATTTTTCCAAACGCAAATTGATTAGTTTATTTATGTGGTCAGGATCTCGAAATGTAATGAGATGCTACGATGTTTTTGCAAAGTTAGCATCTCATTTTGTCAAAACTCAATTTTATCAGTTTAAACGCTAGAACTATTGTTGAAACTTGTTGAGAACATAGAACCAAACAAATTTAGAATTTTGTGTAATCAAGCGATCGGAATGTGATAAGATGCTATGATGTGTTGGAGAAGTTAGCATCTCATTTTTTAAAAACGCGATATTAATGGTTTAATCGACAGAACTATTAATAAAACTTATCAAGAACTGTAGAACTATGCTGGATGCCACTTTATATTGATTTTATTTGTGAGATGCTAATATTTAAGATGCCAACTTCACAGACGTACTCCATAAAGGGTTAAGATAAAAATGCCGTTTGGTTTCTTGATTTCCGATAAGCAGAACAGCCGCAATCTTGGCCACTGTGAAGCACCTCTTTTACCTGATCTCTTCCTGTCGGTCACTATAATTTTTATTCCATTATATATTTTGACGTCAGAAAATTTGTAAAGCTTATTTAAATGTTAGTAAAGATTATGCAAAAACAATGAAATTGATTATTTGGATGGTTTGTCCGTAAAAAAAATATAGAAGAGGCCGTAAAAAATTAGCCGAGAAACTAGAGGACTGCCTTAAATTAAATAAATCTGGAAGAGAAAATAGAATGAAAGTAATTGCCAAATTCGAAATTCATTCCATTAATTACTGAAATAAAATAAATAGAATTTAATCATTTACGATCAATTTCCATTGAGTTAACTGGAAGTTAGTAAAAGTTAGGCCTACCCTAATGCGCTCACTGGTACCAGAGTCGAATGTACACGCACCAAATTTTAAGCGAGTTGACAAATGTGTAACGCATTGATATTCATAGAGTTCGTACAATAATCGCGTTCAGATTTCGTGTATACTAGGGGTTCTGTCGAAAGGTTTACGCAAGAATGCAATGTGACCTTTTCATAATTATCACGTTATGACTTCTCGTACATTGGTCCAGAAACGAATTGAAGTTAACGAGTGACTAAGATCTGTCTGCTACGAGTTCTGTCAGGAAACTTCGATCTGATTGCTACGGATTCTGTTGGGAACCTTCGATCTGATTGCTGTGGATTCTGTCGGAAGACTATTTGCGGAAGGAAGTCTTATACAAAGAGCAAATTAGGAGGGGATTGATTGTGGAAGAAAGACTCATAAAGAGACGGAAATTTGGTAATGCACTTCTTTAGGGATTGGTCAGTTGGGACTGCCGATAAAAATTGGTTAATATGGTCGGGTAATAATAATGGGTTAAATTGGTTAAATTGGTCGCAAGGAGGTATGATGCTACATCTATAACACTAGTTCGGAGAATCGCCTTTGTTCATTCTTGATATGGAATGGATTGCATCAGAAAATAAAGGAACGTTTGTGTCGACTTTTGGTGACCAAGAGCGTGTCGTCGCGAGTTCGATTCTCGAGATCTAAACACCGGCGATTTTTGAGTCATAACTTTATAACCGTGATGATTTTTCATGTCAAGTATTATATGCGGGATTACGAAGAAAGAGACCGGATGTCTCTTTTTGATGAGAGGCTCCACGTGTCGTCCAATATATGTAGGTAATTCAGGTGCCCCCATTCCTACGAACGCGTTTATCGTTTGAACCCTTCGAAAACTTCCGTACCTCTACGAATAAACCATTATTCAATTGCACCCTTTTCTGCGAATGCATTATTCCCTTTTTTACCTCTTCGAATAAATCTCCATTGATTTGTACCTACTCGTACGATCGTCTAAATCGTTTGTACCTCTCAGAATGAATCTTCATTCTATTGTACCTTATGGTACGAAAGTGTAAAACCTTTGCACCTCTTGGAACAAATTTTCTTTCCTTTGTACCCAGTCCTACGAATGTGTAAAGTGTTATTGCCTTCCAACAACGATTTTTACCTCTCTGAATTAACTTTCATTCGTTCCCACTTACTCGAAAACATATACTTCATAAGCTTATACTTTTTCTTAACGATCCTTCCTTTCATTCTTGTTCTACAGATACCAATAGAAAAACGGTCCGAAAAATAGTTAAGAGTGTAAATTACCCGTACAAGCCGCAGACTGTACAACAGATAACGTCGCAAATGTTGCAGCGTACCAGGGCCAACATAACGAAACGACTGGAGCTGTGCATCCAACAGGAAGGGGGCCATATAGAGTATTTGCTCAGAAGGTGGAACCTCTAAACAGGATGCACCGGCGTTGAGCGGTACGTTCCATTTTCGTTTGAAATAATTGGCTTATTCATAGAGTGTATTGTCATAAAAAATGTATTGTGATGTCGCTTAGGGGAAGTTCGTCGAATGTCCATTAAAAACGGAGTGCCTGACTCGCTACAAAACACGGTTGTAGGGTGAATGAACTCGGTGAACACGATATTGAGCTACGTGAGCTACGTTTATTAGACGGACAGAGATTCGGCGTCTTACAAATTTGGTGGCTTACTGACTACCTTAGCCTAAAATGGGGGTAACTTATAGGGCTGGAGCGTGGAAAATTGAGAATAGTGGGAGGAAGGGTCTACGTGACGCTTGAGGCATATTTAGGGGATTTTTCGGAGGGATAAGGCTAGGAGATGGTTTTCTGAGAAGTCAGAAAACCAGTATTTGACTATTTCATTCGAGACCGCGGTTGAGCGGAAGCGATAAATTTGGTTAAGGGCCGACGCTAGTTCGAATGCATCTGCATCGGGCGATGATAATCAAAAGTGTACGTGGGACTAATGTTAGGACTTTTTCTAATGTTTGTATAAGATTTGGTCGGAATGTGAGTGAATAAGGCGGAGGTAATAAAATTGGAAGACTCGGTTGGACTTTGGGAAAGAAAAGGGATACATTCTCACCTTATATTACAATATATATTGTGATGGGTATCCGCGATTTACCGAGGTGGTGGGCTGGGGAAAGGGAGCCAACGTCAGAGAAATAAAAGAAACAAAATACAAAATGAAACAGAACAATATTTAATAACTAATAATAAAAAAAAATAAACCGTTTACTAAATAAGGGGACACGGGAAGCCGACCCGCGGAAGTTTTTGCCGATATCCGACCCGTATCGTTTAAACAAAAAGAAAAAGAATAGATCCACTCAAATTATTGTATGTTGAGCGCCAGCCTGATTGCAGGCAAGTTTAACCAAAGGAAAACGAACGAAAACGTTTAATGCGCGGCTAGACAATTTACTACCCCATCTTGAAAGAAGGACGAAAGAGGGGGGGGACTCTCTCGGGGTGTCGGGACAGACGGGTTCGCCCGACTCCCGTATTAATCGACCAAAAATACCAAATTATACAATAAACAAAATCATTCGCTCGATGCACACACAAAGAAACGCTAATATCCGTAAACTGCGAAATAAGAGGAACACACTCATTGGGGGGGGGGGGGGCTCTGACCACGTGGCGATCGCGGCGAAGCCGTCGACCGAACGCGATCGGGAGAGGCCGATTTCGCGGCTCGCGAAATTCGAGAGGAACGCGACAGTCGTCACCACACGTTTCGCAAAACTACCGAAAACGCAATCTCCAATTATTCACTCGTTAAAGAAAAGTATACGGGCTTTATTTCACGCGACGCGGACGAACGACGGCGAACACGCACGGAATGGGGGAAGGAACACACGGTTGTCGACCGTGTGTTCCTTCACTCACTCGGTACTCACTCGGAATTTGTTCTTTCCTCCAATGACTCCTTCCGTCGCACCCTCGGCGTACCTTATGACACCACGTCACAATATATATATATTGTGACGGAACGGTGGCTGAGGTAGGCAAAACGGGTAGCCATCGCGGCGCTCACGGAGCCCGGGTGCGTCGCCTACTGGGGGGGGGCAGCCCAGCCGGGTACGCCCCAAGGAAGTCGGCCACGGCCCCTTGTAGACGGATACCTACTCGCCTCTCTTAACATCCTAGGACTCGCACCCGACCAACTCCTTCTACCTTACGGACGGGTAACAACCATCTCCCAAATTTTCGAGCAGCGGAAAACTCCTCGCGATGCCCCATCGTGTCATCACGTGATTTTCAACTCCCAGTCGACGGCGCTTCAGGGTCTCTCGAGAAAGGGAAGTTCCCCTGACCCGCCATAGGCTATTTAAGGAGACGCACCGCGAACTCAGGACTTTTTGAACTCCCGAAGTAGACCAATTGTCCACGCAGTACCTGACAGCTCGGGTCATATTTGAAGCACATCGCTTCACGAGCCCCGGCTCCATCCTAAAATCCACCCAGGTTCGCAGGTAGCACTTCCACCTTGAGGGAAGCCCCAGCATTGCGCTGGAAGTCCGAACTCAAGGTCAGAAGATCGCGGAGATCGAGGATAGGGAATTTAGGGCTTCTTAGATTCCCGGGTTGTTCGACGTAGTCTGACTCCCAGGATCCCCTTCATCTCCAATCCGACATCCGAAACCCGTCCTCCACGTTCCGAGGTTTGGATGGAGTCCACGAACCCCAACATTTGGTATGCCCTTCTCCTGAAGGGAAATCCCGACCCCTTGTAAACCGGCTTAACTGGTTAAATTCGTGGACCCGCATGTGGCGATGCGGAGTCCAACTGTCCCAAGTCAAGGGCAGCCCGCCATAAGGAAATGAGGAAAAAATTCTCGCGGTTCGCACTGGCCGCTCACTAATACCCATAGCGCGCGGCGTGGCCATAGCGAGGACTACGGGCCGCCGCAACTCAACAGGCACACCTACTACAGACACACTCTTGTTTACAGGCGACGGGCGAGCTTGAACCGCGGCACCGCGGGTGCGAGTGAGAGAGAGAGAGAGTGTCGTGGAGGCAGGAGCGAGAGCGACACCGAGCGGCGCGGCAACGCACACAACACCTTCCAGCCATATGCTCCCGTTCCCTCGACGAACTCCGGACCCGAATTAATCTTCCATCCAAGGTCCCCCGCACTGGCCACTCCACCCGCTCCTCAAGAGTACACTACTGGCCTTCTGCTAAGCCCCCTGAAGAAACCCTTGAAGAACTTAGAGTCTGCCCTAGTAAACAAACAAAAAGAGAATCTAAAATGTAAAATCCTTTGCGCCTCCGGCAATCCATCGACCGGTAACTTGACTGCCGATGATGAAAGATCGACGCGAGCTCCTCACAGCCGTGGATCTCTGAGGCATCCCGAAACCCCATTAAAGGAAATTCGAGGAACCCCATCTCCCTCAGAAATCCATACACGCACGAACCCTCTGAAGACCTCTCGAGGACCGAAGCCGCCGCCGCTGGCGGGGTCACTCGCGCCCGCCGACGCGAGCCTCTCTCCTAGCGGTCAGACGGCGAAATCCCGACTAAAACGCGAAACGTTTCAATATATATATATTGAAACGATTCGCTTTTTCGACCGTCTTGTCCCGATCGTTTGATCAGGCAGGACTAGCGAATCTGCCTCCCTAATGCCTTGAACCGCGCAATGCTGGGACATCACTCACAAGGTCGGCCCTATCACGAAATGCGGGCGAAGTTAGGACGGGAGCCTGAGCTCCTGGAGCATAACTTCCATTTGGTGGTTAGTTCGGA
The DNA here is from genome assembly GCA_030523105.1 of Ophioninae sp. A BG-2022a. NCBI lineage: Eukaryota > Metazoa > Arthropoda > Insecta > Hymenoptera > Ichneumonidae > Ophioninae sp. A BG-2022a. The sequence goes on from JAPYZI010004914.1 coordinate 6,984, forward strand.
GGCGATCCCCTCAGGAACCAGCACCTTGTGCGTTTCTCCTTTCTGGATCCACACCAGTCCTTCCTTGATTACGTATTCTGGTGGGTATGCTGCCTTTTCGTCGCTCTTGAAGATTTGGGCGCAGTATGGGTCCTGCCTCTGGGCTTCCTTTAACCGCTATGGTGGTGATTAGGTCTCTTTCCTGTTGGGCATCCAGCTCGGCGATGTTGACCGAGGACTTGGCGGGTCCCCCCTCAGGTCGGCTGAGGACGTTCGCCACCAGGTTCCTCTTGCCCTGGCAGTGCTCGAAGGTGGGACTGTAGTCCTGGATGGCTAGCATCCATCGAGTGAGCCTGGCGTGGGACAACCGGCACTGCTTCAAGAAGGTCAGTGCCATGTGGTCGGTGATGATGATCACCTCCGCTCCGAGAAGGTACGTCCGGAATTTGGCTAGAGCCTAGACTATTGCGAGGAGTTCGGCTTCCGTGGTTGTGTAGCGTAGTTCTGGCCCCTTCAGGGTCCTACTCGCGAAGTGCAGGACTCTCTGTTCCCCCTCGTTGTCCTTTTGGAATAGTATTGCCCCGAGGGCGTAGTTGCTGGCGTCAGTTTGAAGATAAAACGGTCGGTCTTGTAGGGGATAATACAGCACGACACTCTCGCAAAATTTGGTTTTGACAATGTCGAACGTCCTTTGCTCCTCGTCTCCCCATTTCCAGGGGTTGCCCTTCCTTAATAAGGTCAATAGGGGCGCTGTGGCCTCGTTATATTCCTTCGTGAATTTCCCGTAATAGTTTACCAGCCCGAGGAATCCTCGAAGCTGTTTCAGGTTCCTTGGTGCTGGGAAATTTTTTATCGCATCGATCTTGTCCGGGTCGGGTTTAATGCCTTCCTGGCTTATAATGTGCCCCAGAAATTTGGCTTCATTTTTGAAGAATTGTGATTTTTCTAGGTTTAAGGTGAGTCCGTGTTGGTGGAAACTCTCAAGGAGATTGTCCAGTGCCCCTATGTGCCGTTCAAACGTCTCGGAGAGGCATAGTATGTCGTCGACAAAGTTGGTGACGTCGGGGACTCCGTGGAGCACCCTTTCTAGTCCTCGAACTAAGCTGGCGGTGCTGGTTCTTAGTCCGAAGGGGGTCACGCAGAATTCGTACCCTTTTCCTCGATGCGAGAAGGCGGTATACTTCCGTGAGTTTGGGTGTAAGGGCACCTGCCAGAAACTCGCCCGCATGCCCAGTGTGGAGATGAAGCGTGTCTTCCGGCATTCCTGAAATAGCACTTCCGTGCATTCCATCTGTTCGTGGTCCGGTTCGAGGATTTGATTAATTCGACGGGCGTCCAGGCACAGCCTTACGCCCTCATCCTTCTTCAGGGTAACGAGTAGAGAACTGTTGTACGGGCTTTTGGATCGCTGGATTATTCAGTCCTTAAGCAGGGATTCGATTTCTTTATCTACCGCCGCCCGGTACGCCAGGGGAACCGGATAGCACATGGCCTTAAAGGGCTCATGTGATATCACTTTCAGCTCGTGTTCGTAAGTGGTGAGGCGACCCGGTCGCTTCCGGAACGCCTTTCGATGTCGATCCAGTAGGTTTCTCAGTTCAGTCTTCTCGCCCGGGTTTAGTCCGGATGTGTCCGTTACTTTCCGGTCAATCTCTTCCTCGGTAATTTCGTAGTTGGGGTCGTTGAAGGTCTCGGGCATTTCCGTCTCCTTCCATTCGGTGGAAAACATTTCAATCGCCCCGGTTCCTTCGTTCTCCTCCTGGTCCCGAAGGGACAGCTCAAAGCTCCCCATGTCGATTATGGCCTTTACCTTAACGAGGAAATCCGTCCCCAGAAGGCATGTGTTCGTTAGGGTGGGAACGATGATTAGGGTGTGATATATTTCCTTGTCGTGGAGGCGGATGCGTGCAAACACCTGTTTTTTTACCGGGGTCGCCCGGCCCTTGGTTGCTCCGGTTACGGTTAGCCTGGTCAGCGGGAAAATCGGGCACTTCGTGAGTTCTCCATGAGTCAAAAACAATTCCTCGGAAATCGCGGTCACTTCGCTCCCGGTATCCACCAGAGCGGTCAGGCTAACCGATTCTATGAATATGTTGATCCGCGGACATTTCTGGCACTGTACCTTCGTAAAGGTCTCTTTAGCCAGCATCTCGGTTCTTATATCCTTCCCGAAGTCGATTGTCACCTCGAGAATCACTAGGGACTCGGAGGTGACGTCGGGGAGTTTTCCGCGTCCTCTAGGGGGGTTTCACTCCGCTCGGGGTTTTCCTCGGGTTCTGTCTCCTCCAGTTTCCTTATATATGCCTTGCGCTCATTACGGGGTTCCGATGCCTTGGCCTTGTTGTCCCCCGGGCGATCCGTGCCCTTTTGAAAGTGTCGAGATTCGGCACGGGGCTCGATGGCGCCCGATTCACGCTTCCCGCCTAGCGTCGGAAAACGATGGGTGGTCGTCGGTCGGTCTCGTTCTTTATTTCCCGGCCCCTCCTCGTCCAGAGAGGACAGGAGGTCTAGGAGGCTGGGAACGTTGTCTATGCCTTGCGAGCGGATGATCATACGGGCATCCTCCGGAAAGTGGCGGCGCAGCTTCATCACGATTTCTTTGTCCATCAATGGCGGGTCTAGATCCTTGGCTATACCGATTAACGACAGGGCGTAGGCCAAACGCGATGTCCGCCTTTGCCCGTCATACCAATCGAATTCGAGTTTATTCCGGGCTAACGTTTGCCGTTCCTCACCCCAAAAGCGTCGGAGAAATTGCTCCTCGAATTCCTGGAGAGACTCAATGTCCTTTCGAGCGATTTTCCACCACTACAGGGCCAACCCTTGGAGGCATTGAGATATGATCAACCGGATGTCACATCGAGGCGATAGGGCCTGTTCATATGCACGGAGGTCCGCGAGGAATTGCTGAGGGAGTTCATGGTTCTTCCCTTCGAAGGTGGGGGCGTCCATTTTCATGACCCCCCCGGGCATCGGGTGGCAGTAGTGCACCGAGGCCGGAGCGTCGCTTCCCCCTTCCCCGCGTGGGTACTCCCCCCTGAACGTGTTTCCGAACCTCTCATCGATCTCCCGGCCGTAACACGGGGGTAAACCCATTTGAGACAATGAAAGCCTCCGGGTTGAGGGATTCACCGTGGATGAACGCATCGGTTGGTTCGCGCCTTGATCCCAGGATCCCTCGGGCGGAGAGGACCCGCAGCAGGCCCCTCGATTTGGCTCATCACCAGGTCTTGCAGGCTTTCCAGTTTTGCTATGAACTTGTCGTTGATGGAGAGGAGCGTGGCAGTTAATGCCTTAGAATCCTCTTCCCCTTCCTTTTCATATCTGTGATTACTTCCTTGAAGGACGAAAGTGACAACTCGAGCTCCTCAGGCGCCCGCACTTGGTCCGGCACTGGGCGTTCCATCGGGTAATTCGCGCGCTTGGGAAACGCGCCTTTACTTTGTCTCCCCCTACTCGCTTCGACTTCGAAGGCAAGCGGCACCGTCACCTTACCGAACGGTGGGGTGCCTCTGTGCTCTTCCACACCGCGCGCCCCTTCCGACGAGATGGTTTTTGGGTGGGGGGTTTTGTCTTGTGCTCGTGTTGGAGCAGCGTTCTGGCCAGGCCGCTCGTCACCCATGATGAATTATTTCGGAATATTCCGTGATCGAAATGTTCCGCGTTGCTACGGGCCGGCGCGTGTCCTTGACGTTGTCTACCGCTCTCGGGGCTCAGTACACGCGTCCACTGTTTCCCGATCACTTCCCCTCTATTCTTCCGCTCTCTTCGCGATCCGATGTTGTGACTGCTTTCTTTTTTTTTTGTGTGGTGTCGCAGGTTTTTGCCGAGTCGTGTTGACCCGCTCCTCTATTGTCCCGTGGAGCGCGGTATTTCCGTTTGAACGCTTAGCTTCGTGGCCCTATTGTCCGTCCGAGAGAGAGAATTTAGCTCATAGTATTTCTTTTTTTTTTCGCCATCTGGCCTGCTTGTGCCCGCCGTGGTTTTCTGTCTCTCGGGTTAGCCGGCCTTCTTATGATCGTCGAATATATTTATTTATTGATTTTTTTTTTTCGCTCCTACCACGGTTTTTCTTGACCCGGACCGGATACTCTCTGACTCTACCAAGTGACCATTCATTCTCTTTGGATTATATTCGGATCTTTACGTGTACCTCGGATACTGCCGATAGATTTACTTCAGGTCCCTGTTCGGGCGCCAATAAAACGATTCGCTTTTTCGACTGTCTTGTCCCGATCGTTTGATCAGGCAGGACTAGCGAATCTGCCTCCCTAATGCCTTGAACCGCGGGCTGAGAGAGGGTCACCCTGTAAAAAAGGGATAGAGAGAAGGTTTTTCTTCAAATTAGAGGGTTTGTTAGCCAGGACGCGGGCCCCTCGGCCGTCGTGCTAGACGTCGCCGCACCGCGGGGCGCGGGTTCATGGGTCTCGGCACCCTCTTCTCGCGAGGCATGCCGCTCTGGGGAAATGTAGCGCAAATAGCGCTAAGCCCCAAAGCGCGCATTCCGATAGAGGATCGGGATCTCCGCGGGTCCTTATCCGCTCTATGTATTTTTCCCACAGCTAAAGCGATAACCTGGGCCTCAGTCCGGCTTGTCGCTATCACTGTGGGGGAAATACAGGGGATCGCCTTTCCGTCTCTCACATCGAAGTAGCGGAAAACCATCCCGCGATAACCGGAGGAAACCCCCACGTGGAAAGGGAAGGGGGTGCGACGGGAGGCCAGGAACACCTCGGCCAGGAGAGAAGTCGGCAGTCTGGAATTGACCGCGAGGACCGGAGAGTTTTGGGACCGAGACACACGCGTAGGTGACCTTACGTCCTGTGAACCGCTGTGAACAGTAGAGTAGGAGCGCGTCTCGCAATCGTAGAGTCCACCCCCTTACTACTGTACCGATCAAGATCTTATATAATAAACGATATTTCGTTAATTCAGTGAAACCTTCGACTATTCATTTGGAATCAGTCTGGCGATCCGCGCACCC
>JAPYZI010004915.1:0-12436 GCA_030523105.1 Ophioninae sp. A BG-2022a
AAAAAAAAAAAAAAAAAAAAGAAAAGGAAAAAAAAAAAAAATAAAAAATAAAAAAAAAAAAAAAAAAAAAAAAAAAAAATCGTGTAGGTGACCACGATCTATTTATTTTTTTTTCCAAAAAAAGAAAAATCTCGTCGGAGGGCTCTCGACAACGCGAAACAAAAAATCACTCAATAAATGACTAAGTCATGCAAATGCCTGAAGAGAGTTGACCGCGATTGTGCACTCGATTTCGATTTTACCATACAAAGAATATAAAGAGGATGTTCCCCGGTGAGACACCGGGGTAAACGTGGATTACGACGAGGAGACAATGAGCTGTTCGACGAGGAAGTCACGTGGCAAGCTTACGCATAAATAATTAAAATTGCGGGCGCCGCATGGTTGTCGAGAATGAATTAAGTTATGTTAAATTAATGAATTACTAAATATATACTAAATAAATATTTAAAAAATATAAAAATCACGAAAAATGTCAAAAATTTGTAAAATTATAAATCATTTTGGACTAAGAATTAATTATTTCAGCATTTTTCAGTAAACAATTCAGCAGATGTTAATAAATTAATTTAACGTATTATTGGATGGATATTTAAAAAATCATTAAAATTGATGGAACTTGAGGAATTATAGTTCCTGACGTACATGGATTATTTAAGAATTCTTAGAATCGTTTTAGATTTTTATTAGAATTGTACATTAATTATTTTAGAATTTTTATAATTGTTTAAGAATTGGTTAAAAATTGTACATTAATTATTTTAGTATTTTTATAATTCTTTTAAAATAAATTTAAAATCTAGTAATTTTTTATTAATTCTAAAATTGTTTGAAATTAATAAAAAAGTACATGAATCATTTAAAATATTTCAGTACATTAAAGAATCATCAAAATAATAGAAAATTGAATATTTCGATAGTTATTCATGGAATATTAATACGAAAACCGATTAAAAAATGTTCAGAATATACTTTATTAGTCATAAACATATGAATTTACGATATTCGATGGATATTAAAAAATCGCAAAAAATGTTTTTTACTTCATCATATTGATCTTTTTATATTTCCTTTATTTCACATAAACCAGTAACCATTTCTACTAATATTTTTAAATCTTTATCCAAGTGGAATGTCAAATTCGAGCTAACCAAAAAAAGAAAAACAATTTCGAAAATCGTGCAGACAATTTAATTATTTTAAAAAAGTTATTCGAGAGAGTCGAGTTTGTTGATGAAGCAATAATATTGTTTTTTTATTTACACGAAAATGGACAAAACTTTGAATTGTCATTTTTATCGAAAATTCGATAATTTTAAATATCCGAGTCTTCGAACACACGAGAGTCAATTTTTGACATTGAAAAAAAATTAAAAAAAAAAGAAAAAAATTAAGCGATTGCAAATTGCATATTCTGTCGTTCAAGAAAGGTTCGCTGACCCGTTCGAGCATACAAGAATGGACTTTTGGATCGGCTCGTCCGTAAACTGCGCAGTTACATGTTTATTTGCACGAATTAAAATACATGGCACCTCATCGAGAATAGCTACTAGGACGCTTATCATCGTCATGATTTTTTCAAAAATGTTACGATGCAGAATGCTTGGCGACGATTACACGATTTTCAAATAACACGTCGAATCGCAAAATCGTTTCGTCTCTGTATAAGACTAACAAACTTCCTAGTAAACATTCGTTAAAAATATATACAGGGTGTACCCAATTTAACGTGACCATCCCGAAATATCTTTGTTGCTTTCAGAGTGATGAAAAAAAAAAAAAAAAAAAAAAAAAACAGAAAGAAAACGTAATTTTATTGATTATTTTAAAATAATTATTGAATTATTAAAATTCGTTTTTGTTAAGGTAATATAATAATGATAATAAGGGAGTATAATAATACTAAAGTTAATTATAATTTTTATAAATTTTAATATATGTATTATAATTTAATATTATAATTAATATTAAATTTAATTATATTAAATTTATTTTAAATTTATATAAAATTTAATTTAATGAATATTAAATTAGAATATTTATATTATGAATTAATAAATGATAATATAACTGATAATAAGGTAACGTAATAATATGATATTGCAAATTTATGAAAAATTCGTTTTTGTTAAAATTACAATTTGTTAATTTATGAAAAATTTGTTTTTGACCCGGTCATTGTTTTTGGTTCTCAAGGTCGTCAATAATATTTAAAACGGGATTATGCTTTTTCATATTTTGTGACGTTGTAACTGATTTTCAGACAAATTCAACGACCCGTGGATATCATGACCTTGAAATGACTTTTACCATAATATTTTCAGTCGAGTCCAACGATCTGTAATATCATGACCTTGAAATGACTTTTGAGTAGAATATTTTCAGAGGAATCGAATGAGCGATGATATAATGACCTTGAAATGATCTTTTGATGAAAACTTTCAGATATTTGCGGTGATCACCTTAAATGGACCACCCTGTATATACGTGTGAACGTGTGCGTATCTCGCTTTTCGAATCAAAAGTACAGAAAAGTGTGACAATCGTTTCTCAAACCATTCAAGGTTTCAGCGACGTTTCGCTAGTGATGCAAGTGTAGACAGCTTGACGGATGCACTTGCGATTTATGACGATCAGGTGTCGGTTGAAAATGAATTAAAATTTCGTCTGCATTGATAACACTGTGGGGAAAGTGAATCGTCATTGATACCGTTAATAAAATAATCAGCAAATTTTTTTCGTGCTCCTTAACGCCAAATTAAGGTGTATTTATTAATGCATTACTGGATGGATATTAAAAAATCTCCAAAATTTTTGATAATTTGGAAAATTGTTGTTCTACATAAAATAATAATACACGAATTATTTCCTATTTTTTTATTCAATAGATTTTTAAAAAATAAAATAGATTTTTTTATTCAATTGAATAACAATTTGTGGTCAAAATTGTTCGAAATTTGGAAAATATCTTCTTTTAATTTGAGAATAGTTCTTTATAGAATAAAAAAATATGAATGATTATAGAATTTTGTCATCAAATAATTTACTAGCTGCAAATATATCAATTTAAGGTATTATTGGATGGATACTAAAAAAATCGTCAAAATTCTTAAACACTTCAGAAATATTTGTTTTTTTCATTTGATTTTTTTTTTTACTACATAACGTAGTAAAAAGTATTTATTATGATTGTGTTTATTTTTTACTTTTCATTATTATTATGTATAATACTATAATAATAATATTTAATATTATTCGATAATACAATAATATTTAATATAATTATTTTCTTCATATCATTATCATTATTATTATTAATTATATTAATTGATTTTGTTTATTACGTATTTTACATTGTTTTATTATACATTTTTACATTATTTAAATTTATTTTATTCTTTATTGTATTGTTTATTGTTGTTTTAGGGATTGTCGCAAATTGTAGTCTTTACTCTCGATCTAAATATGTACAAGGAAATAAATTTTATGTAAATAAATCCAAAGCAAGTACGAAATAAATTCAGTGAATTAAAACATCATTTGGGAGGATCCTGGAACAGCACGTACGTTTTATTAATACATTTATAGGGAAATAGAAAGGGACGAAGAGGGGGGGGGGGGATATGGGGAATGAATATGAACTGGCTCCTATAGAGCTTGATTGAGGCAAAGTTAAAACGAACATCAAGGCAGATGAACAATGCATGAATTAAGCGAAAACGTCTGCTCGCAACTCGAGAGTTAATTTCGTCGGTCAGTACTCTCGCCTCGTCAGCAATTTTTTTCAACCCGTTCTTGACCCACAGTGCGTCACTACGACGGCTACCAGCGTGCAGAATTCAACACTCCTTCGAATATTACGATTACGCTAAAACGAGCCCACAATATTTATTTCATTCTAGCTCCGCGATATAATTTCAATTGAAACTTGTATTTTTTTTTTTTAAACAATTTTTTGCCATTGTTGATGGCAAAAATAATATTTCTGGTTTGAAATGGCGACAAAGGTTGAAAAGAAAGGAATTATATTTTTTAAAAACGTTTTCATGCTTTTGTGCATTTTTATTTCTTTTTTAAAAATATTTTTTCAAGATTTAAAAAACATTTTCGTGGTTTTCGCAATATTTTAATTCATTTTGTTTTTTTTTTTTGCATTTTTTCAACATTTAAAAAACATGTCGAGGGTTTTTGCAATATTTTCTTACATTTTGCTTTTCGTTTAAGTTTTTTTGAACATTTCAAATCAGAAGAGATTTTCGGTACAAATTGGAATTGTAGGTGCACTTAAGATTTTGAAATAATCGAGTGGCATTTTTTTTTTAACGAAAGAAAAAATTTTTCAAAAAACACATTTATTTAATTATCTGCAGTTAATTTCTCAGTATTTTTTTCGTCGATTATAAATAATTGTAATATCGTTTTTTCGATAAATCGAATCAAAATTTAAACAAATTTAAAGAAAAAATGCAATTTTATTTATAGTTGAAACCGAGAAACGACAAAAGGACAAAAGTTCAAGTATTAAAATAATTATGATTTTTTAGGTGTCACATGAATCTCTAAAAAACAACAAAAAAATAATTAAAATAAAATTAATAAGAGACTGGCTCCGATATGAGGAAGCGAGAGAGACCGAATTTAATCCATACGTCAACTTGAACGTTTATTGGATGGGAGTCGCACGTGTGCGGTTTCGACTGCGACATCGGCGAGACCGAAAGTCTCGCAGAGACTCAATAAGTAATTTATCTGAGTCGGCAGACAAATTCGCACTCTCACCCGTACGTATCATCATCCGCGTTTGTACATTGCATAATACATATTTTATAGACCTCGGAGAAATAATAAAAAAAAAATGATATTCCGTGAAAAGTGACTTCATCCATTAAGACGGAATGGGATCGTATCGCCGTCGGTATTGCAGAACAGCGTGATAAATACTCATATATTTCCTAGGGGACTCTTCAGAGCTTAACGAAATTTTTCATGGCGATGTCAAATTGATAGACGAAGGCTGTGATGGTACCAAATTTCTTAAATCAATCAAAATAAAAGTATAAATAAATTTATATTTATATATAACTATATTATTTTTATTCTTTATTTTGATAATCAACGAATAAGATTAATTTAAAATGAACACGATGTATTCTAAAAAAGTAAAATTAATCCTCATTTGTAATAACGATTTTACAAAATAGTAAAATTTCAAAAATAAAAAATAAATAAAATATTAAAATTTGCAAAAGTCATAAAAGTGAAAATAATGAGGATAAGTGGTTTTATTTTTCATATCATATTTTTCATATCAAATATAACGACTTATATTTATTACTTATTAACAAACAAATTGAATTAATCAAATTAATGCAATTATTATCGATTAAATTAATTAGCTGCTAATAAATCAAGTAAGGCAATTAATTACTAAATTAATTAATTTCGTAATAATATGTTTAAATAAAAATATATCTACATACTCTGTACATATATTTATACAAATTAATATTTTTTAATGAATATACAATAATATAATTCTTACAAATAATAAATAATAAATATGGATATATAATAAACAAAATAATTTATTTAAAATAATTTATATACATAATATAAAAGTAATTTATATTTATATACATAAATATAAATTACTTTTATATTTATGTATATAAATATAAAAGTAATATTTATATACATAAATATTACTTTTATATTTACAACAAGAATCAATTATTTATATTTCATGATTATTTTGATGAATTCAACGATTCCATCGATACGAGAATTTGCACGTTAAATTAATCGACATCGATACTTCGTCATTGTTTCACGAACAATGACAAAGCCCAACTCGATTTCCGTTGTGATTATTTCGACGGTTCCGAAAATGAGAGGGATTGATTTGTGGAAAGTAATACGGGGATTTCGTTCGTCCCAAATTTATGTAACGATTTCTGAAGAATCTCGTTCCGCTGGATCGTATTTACGCGTGGTTCACTGTTTTTCCGGAGAACATCGAATTTATTTATCCGGCGTACACAGAAGATCCGAGAATCGGTGACGGGGGAGAATCGAGGAGAATTGCGTAACGAAAAATACCGCGATCTCGAAGAAACCGCGAGCAAAATCACTTACGACGAAAAACCGTTTGTCCGGGAGAGAGTCGGACGTGACATCTGTGACAGGCTTTCGCGTGTTCTCGTATGTATAATTAGAGAGAGCAAATTCTGAGATACGAACAATTAAGGGGAACACGGAGCTCGCCGGATAATCGTTCCGAGGAAAACTGTTTGGGAAAAGCCCTCGTCTTTTTATCATTTCTCTCCCGATCTAATTTATTCCATCTTTTACACAAATAGAAATATTATCGTTATTGTTTCAAAATGTGACGTGGGGGAAAAATGGGCGAATTGGAGGAAAAGGGATTGATCGAGTTTCAAAACCCAAGCAAACCCAAACAAACCAAATCTTTTCAAAGATATTCTTGAATATAAAGAAAAAGATCCGGACGCTACAAAAAAAAAAAACGAATAAAAATAATTAAAAATAAATTTTTCAAATAACTTTTTCGTTCAAGTCGAATTTATTTGCTAAAAACGAAAACCAGCGATTCTATTTGGGACGAAGAACTAGATATAGAAGACGGATTTGAAATTTTCGATAACAAAATTTCCATTTGCGTCTGTAACCGATGCTCTCTCTTTTTCTCTCTTTTTCCCTCAAACAAATAAACAACTTTGGGAAATGTTTGCGTATAGTTATAGTCGTATGATCGATGCTGTTTGCTTGACTCTCGAAAGCTAGGTGTGCAATCGTTACCCGATGACGTAGATCGGTCACCGTGTATTCTCGCTTACGTTTGAGTTGTCGAAACTACGTGACTAACGACAAGTGTATACTTTCAGTCTCGCCGCTGGGAATCGATAGGACGTATGAGTCGATACTCGGTAACTGGAGCAACGTCGAGCACGTCAGCAACGTTGTGCGTCGTGTATGCTCCCTAAGATAGGCAAAACTTGAACCGTCAAAACTCCTCTTCGTCCAAACAAACTCAAACAAACCCAAACAAACTGAGCCATCAACGGTCTTCTTCGTCCAACCAAACCCAAACAAACGGAGCCGTCAGAAGTCCTCTTCGTTCAAACAAACCCAAACAAACTGAGCCATCAACAGTCTTCTTCGTCCAAGCAAACCCAAACAAACGGAGCCGTCAGAAGTCCTCTTGGTCCAAAGAAACCCAAACAAACGGAGCGGTCAAAAATCCTCTTGATTCAAACAAACCCAAACAAATTGAGCCATCAACAGTCTTCTTCGTACAAGCAAACCCAAACAAACGGAGCCGTCAGAAGTCCTCTTGGTCCAAACAAACCCAAACAAACGGAGCCGTCGGAAGATCTCTTCGTTCAAACAAACCCAAACAAACTGAGCCGTCAGAAGTCCTCTTGGTTCAAACAAACCCAAACAAACTGAGCATCAAAAATTCTCTTTGTACAAGCAAACCCAAACAAACTGAACCTTCAAAACGCCTATTCGTTCAAACAAACCCAAACAAACTGAGCATCAAAAATTCTGTTTGTACAAGCAAACCCAAACAAACTGAACCTTCAAAACTCCTCTTCGTTCAAACAAACCCAAACAAACTGAGCCATCAACAGTCATCTTCATCCAAACAAACCCAAACAAACTTAGCCCTCAGAAGTCCTCTTCGTTCAAACAAACCCAAACAAACTGAACCTTCAAAACTCCTCTCCGTCCAAACAAACCTAAACAAATCTAACCAACCCCAAACAAACCCAAAACAACTGAGCTGTTAAAAGTCCGCTTCGTAGCTCAACCGAATAAACAATAAAATCATTTTACAAATCCGTTTTTTTAATGTTGAAAAAAGTAATTGGACCATTACGGAAAATCACTTTTACAAACTCATTACTTTTTTTTCAAGATTTATTTATTCATTTATTTATATCTTTATTTATGTTCATGTATGATAAATAAATAAACAGTGGGTTCGTTTATTAATATAATAATTAAGCCATTTCGATAAAAATGAGAGAAATTAAGATTTTTTTCAAGCTGAGATTAAAATATTATTGAGCTATGGTATCAAGATAATACATTATTTAAAAATTATATTATATATTTTATAATACATACTATATATCAAGTAACATTAAGGGGGTACAAAAAAACTTTGTACCCCCTTAATGTTGGGTACAACATTAAGGGGGTACAACTGTTAAAAATGAACCTTATTTCAAGCTATACGTGAAAACAATATGATTTTTAATTTAAGGAGATGTAAAACAAAAAGTTATAAAATCTTGCACTTTTGTGATGGTGGAATTATTAAAAACAAAAAAAAAATCGACACTGTAAAACGTAAAGCTTTGCACTATTGTTCCTCGAAGTTTTACGTCGTTGGAAAATACGCAAATATAACGGAGTGCCTGTGTTTGAAGGTAAAATTGTTTTTGGTGAATACGTATTATTTTCGTGAATTGGTCCATTTGGTTGGAGCCAGTGAGCGATGAATCGATGGGGAATGGAGGAAAGCTATTTTCGAGATATTCAGTGTGTTCCGGCAGATGCTTTGTTTTGGGAAACAAGTACTCACTCACGGAGCACTCCCTCGTTACACCCTAAAGGGGTTGCTACGCAAATATACCCCAGCATCCTGTTGCGAAACTTTCAACGAGAATGGCTCTTGCGAACTTGAAATAATTTTCACCAACATGGTAAATATAGATGCTGTATTATTTACCTATCCAAAATGTATTTGCTCCTATAAATATAGCTCCAGTCATCAAAAAACCGATATTTATATATAGAGAGATTTCGACAATTCCTTTATTTGTAAAAGATCCTGCTCAAAATCCATTTTTGGACAAAAGTTGCTGAAGAATTGAAATTGGTTTGGCAATTAATTAATTGAGCTCGGGGTTTCGTAATTAGAATTTATGGTACAATTCTAGTGATATATAGAGATAAAGTAGGGTGTTTAATTAGATTTTTTTTAGCACCGGGCTATTTTGGTGAAATATATGTTTTTTTATTTAAAAGTTTATTCATTGTAGTATGTATTTAAATTGACAAATTTGATGGTCGATATAATAAATAAATAGAGATAAATAAATATCAATGAAACGTATAAAATTAATTATGTAGATAAAATTAATTCATTAATTTAGATGTCAATATAATAAATAAATATACATAAATTAATATAATTATATATTAAATAAAATAGTTCAATATATAATATGTCAATATTTTCTTCTTTATCAGATAGAAGCGAATATGAGATTTTTATTACATTTCATACAAATTTGTTTTCCTAAAATGTTTAAAATCCATTTTTTCTTTTTCAGTATTTTATAATTCTTTCGTATCTTTTAAAAAATAATTTCTCTTCCTTTTTCATAATTTCACAATATTTTTATAATGTATTTTAAATATATTTTTTATTTCAAAATAATCAACTGAAAAATAAAATTAATGCAAATCCAAACGTTTTTTTTTTAACATTCATTTTTCAAAATCGTAACTTTAATAACATTTTTCAAAAACGCAACTTAAAATTAATAAGAAATTATTAATTTCAATACAAATTTATAATGAATTAAATAAAAAATATAAATGAACAATACCCTAAATTACAAATATAAATTAACAATTCCCTAAATTTACAATATAAATTAATAATAAATAAAAAATAAATATAAATTAATCAAATCCATGATTAATATTTTTGTTTACAATGTTGAGTATCGCAATTGATAAATTGCTCCTGCTATTTGACCCAACTGTTTTTATACCCCAGTAAAACGAGTTTGGTGACTTTCCTCATATTGCCATCATAGAGTAGAGTTAAAGAGAGATGTTTTTTCTCCTTACTATGAAGCTAGTTCGAGCTCTGAAAAAAAGTCAACTCATAATTCAACAAATTGCGCTAACGCGAATAATATGCATGCAAGTGTATTTATGCATACGTAAATACGTGCGGTAACGCTAGATGGCCAACGCAGGAGTGCAACGTTGGCAAGAAAGAGGCTTGATTGTTTGTAACTTTGTACACTCATAAAGTTTTATATTGGCGAGATAAGGAAGAAAAAAAAAATATGGAAGTGTCTACACATGAATAAATGCAAGCAAACATCATTTCGAACGAACGTAGATGCGTTGAGAACTCTATCACGTCACGAACTTTGTTCCAGACTCATTGTCTCGGATTTTGTCGATATTCGTTAGTTTTCCTTCATCAGCAAAAGAGACCCCGAAAAGATTGCAAAAAAATGGATCTTTTTTTTCTAAAGCATAAAAAACCATTATTTTTCGAAATTCCGACTTTATTTTGGTTGTGTCTGCAACCTTGAGTTTCACAATTGAAATGACGTTTGATTTTTTTATTTGAGATAAGCAAAACAGTCGGAATTATCACACAAGTGAAGTACCTCTTTTTTTAATATGTTTTCCTGTTGGCCGGTGTAACTCCAATAATATTCGATATATTGACTTCAAAAAATTCACAAAGTTTGTTCGAACGTTAAGAAAAATAATGTACGATTTATAAATTATTTTATTTTAAGGTGTCGTCAAAGAAAAAAAATCTCCAAGAAATGATTTGAAAAAAAAAAACAATAACAAAAAAACGAAAACAAATCATTTGACAAAACAATCTTTATCCTAGATAAGGGTTTCAAAGTCATGACGAACATTACCACGTGACACACGAGTACGTAAGAAATAGTTGAAACATTAAAAATCACGATTTTTCAAGAATGAAACATTTTCATCGAAAATGGCGACCGAGAGGACCTCGGTGCCATCATCCTGAATGCACACAACAAATTTCGTACCGATTGGTTCAGCCGTTTGAGAGAATAGTGGTTTCAAAATTTCGAAGTGGACGGAGGCGTCTTCGTCGTGCCTTTAATTAAAGCAACAACAAAAGAGGACTTAGGGCATTTTCATTGCATTCGAAATCAAACGCTTTTGATAGATTCATTTTGATGGCCTAACGGACTTCATTATTGGGTCTTCCCCTCCCATTTATCGTATGACGTAATAATAAAAAAGTACCGATACAATTTTGAGGAAACATTTGCAGCTAGGTCGTAGGAGGTTAATCCACGTTGAGATAGGAAAATTACCAACTCTAGGGGGGGGAGCAGCGAATATTTGGTGTGTCGTGTACACTCTTTGCACACGATCCGCGTAACGAGACCCAGAATCAATATGTAAAGAGGGAAGGAGGAAAAAAAAAAAGGAACGTTCCGAAGAAGTCAAATAAAAAGAGAAGAAGAAAAAAAAAACGAATTGTAGGAATTTGCTTATTTCTCCCAGGCGTTAATGAGGGGGAGCTCTATCTTGACACGTGTTTGTATCGGGTGAATTGATAACGCGAAAAACGTAACGCCTAACAGATGGTCGTTGACGATTTGCTCGAATTCCTTTCGTACCGTTTCTTTCACTTTATTGCTACTTAGAACACGATAATTAATAATAAGGATGACGTCGTTCACCGTACGTTTGCTTTGTGAAACATTCTCGAAGTATTCGCCTAATTGGAACGGGCTTCGACACAGTTCAAAGAATTTTGAGAACTCACGAGGTTTGTTTGGGTTTAGAAGCGATTTTAAACAATTTTGTAAGCCCATTACGTTTGTTTGGGTTTAGAAACGATTTTAAACAATTTTGCAAGACAACGATGGTTTGTTTGGGTTTAGAAGCGATTTTGAACAATTTTGCAAGACAACGATGGTTTGTTTGGGTTTAGAAGCGATTTTGAACAATTTTGCAAGACAACGATGGTTTGTTTGGGTTTAGAAGCTATTTTAAACAATTTCGCAAGACAACGATGGTTTGTTTGGGTTTAGAAGCGATTTTAAACAATTTTGTAAGCCCACGATGGTTTGTTTGGGTTTAGAAGCGATTTTAAACAATTTTGGGTTTAGAAGCGATTTTAAACAATTTGGTAAACCCACGATGGTTTGTTTGGGTTTAGGATCCATTTTAAACAATTGTGAAAGAAATAAAGAAATACTGAAAAAACTAGCGGAGGTGGTTAGGGACTTCTACAAAATAAGGAAAAGGAAGAAAAAGGAGAGAGAGGAGCAACATCAGAAATAACAGTAAAGAGATGAGAAAAACAAAATTTAGGAGTGCTGAAACATTGCAAAATAGTGCAAAAAGAGAAGTAGATGGGAGAATGTAAAAGCCCGCCATAACGACAGGAAATATCACGCGATCTGCTTCCAGCGTTCCTCCCACGGTCAGATAAGTGTGCATAAATCGATCGCTCGGATCGTGCTCAGCCACGTGAGAGGTATTACGAGGATCGCCAATTATTGGTTCGAAGTCCAGGAACGATTCATTATACTGCTACAAATTGATTGTTGTTTCGTAATTAAAACGCGACAGTATATATATATATATA
>JAPYZI010004916.1:0-12569 GCA_030523105.1 Ophioninae sp. A BG-2022a
CTAAACATTTTTATCGAAAATGGCGAGTAGGAGGACTTCGGTGCCATCGTCCTGAATGCACGCAACAAATTTCGTACCGATTGGTTCAGAAGTTTGAGAGAACAGTCGTTTCGAAATTTCGAAGTGGACAAAGCCGTGTTCGTCGTGCCCTTAAGAATGTTTTCGAAATTTTTATTTCGAATCAACCGACCGCGTGCAATAATGGGAATGGCATCATCCCCCCCCTTGCCCAGTATTCCCCTAAGTATACGTCAGGGAAAAATAATGAAGCTGTCAAGAATCTCATCGCGTATACTGTATGCTCCCGGATTATCACGTGCGAACAGAGATCCAACCGAAGAAGCCCCGACGAAATCGACATTTCCCTCATTCCCTACCCTTTGCCAGTTCATTTAAACAGCCATACGGTGGGCCATCGAAAAAGGAGGGGGAAAGGGGTAAAAGGGCTAAGCGAATAATAAGGGACTTTCGTGTGCGTGTAAGTTACATCACCGGGAGCTTTTATCAATCATGTATAGATATAAACATGTGTGCATCTGTGTACTTTCGAATACATTGGCGTAGCGAGAAAAGTATTTGCCCCATCCTCCAAAAGAAAAAATGATAAATATTAATTCAATTTCAATAATCGATTTTTGGATAATCGATCGATTTTAATAATCGATCGATTCGATCAAATAATCGATTTTTTTGATAATCGATCGATTCGATCAAGTAATCGATTTTTTTCAATTAAATTCCAGCGAATCAAACATTTATAAATCTTAAATAAACATATTTAAAAAAAAGATGTGCTATTCACCATTTAATGTGCTGCAAAAAAATACAAAATATTCAATATCTTTTAATCAACTTTAAAATGTTTAATAAATTTCATTGAATCAATTTAATTACACTGTATTTAATTTGGCACGATATTAATAACAGAAATAATCATCAAGCGTTTATACTTATTTTTAAAATTTTCAGTTAATAATAAAATCATGAAAATAATTAATATATAATGAACAATTGTTTTAAAAAAATTGTTTTATTATTTCTTAAGGTGTTATCAGAGTTTAATATAATCATTATCAATGTTAGCACCTATTTTTTAAAAATTAATTTTACATCATCGATAACTGGCAAAAAAAAGGTTTACTTAAAAATCCTCTTTTTTTTAAATCAATTTTTAATCATCCAGAAGACAGGTTGTTCTCGGTAATGTAAAATCGATAAAAAAAAAGAGGATTTTTAACAAAACCTTTTTTGGTCAGACCCTTCTCCCCCCCCCATCACTTTTTAAAGGGTCTAGAAAAAATGCATTCTACGCCAATGTGTGTACGTGAAATATACGGGGATTGAGTTATACAGCAAACCCTATCTGTTCGCGCCAACCGCGGAGTATCACTGGCCCGCAAACCGCGCATACAGATAATCCTCGAGGTTCCATTGATATGCTGATGGGGCTACTTGTCGCGTGAAATTGCCACCCGGCATCCATATTGCAACCTTCGACTTTGAGTACTGTCTCCATAGTAGGCTGACGTCCCGATATTCAACACCTGATTGACTGTTGGTCCTTGAAAATTGCTTTTGGATGAGTACGATGATGTTTATACGGATGTTATTTCGAGGACAGCCGAGTCCTCAAAGTGAACGTTTGGTTGGTTGGGAGTTCGAGGACAGTACTAGAAACAGCCGGATGGCCTGATAGCCAATGTCGAGTTGATGCAACGGCTACGTAACTTTGTATCGAGACAGGCAGGGATTTCGATTGCGACGGACCAATTTTTTTTTCATCAAATGTCCGCCACCGTCGCGCATGTACCGACACTGGATATCACTGAATTGATATTCGTATCAGACCCCGCGCACGCGGAGGCTCCCTCAATGAATACCAGCATCGGTCGCGCATCTAATTAACGTTTCGTCGATTATTAAATGGTATTGTTGTTAGGGTTGATTCGCTGAGGAGGCACACCCGAGTAGACGCCGGAAAAAAAAATTTCGCGAACTTTGGGAATTATTATCTCGATAACCGTTGGTACGATTTCGTCCGAGTTTCTTTCAGTCGTAAGAATACGTATTGAGGTATGTTGAGAAAAATTTTGATGAAGTTATTGTGATTGGGAGAATTGTTATGGCGCTCTACGTGAAACCTCGTTCGTATCCTCTGCCATAAGAATTGCTGCACGTGATCGGTTAATCCGAAATCAATATTTCGAAAACATTTTTAAGATGGAATGTAGATAATGGCCTAATTTGAAGTGTGGTACGGTATCTGGTGGAGTTTGGAATGGCTGGTTGATGAAGAAAGCGAATGATGTCCCAGTCCAAAGATTAGGACGTTGTCTGGTGGAGTTTGGAATCATCGGTTGGTGAAGAATGCTGTTGAGATCCCAATCGTTGGCTTGGGACATCAATGGATAGCCCTAATCCAAACGATGATCAATAAAATCTGCCTATGATGTCCTGATCGAAAGATAGGAGCATCGTCTGGTGAAGTTTCGAACAATCAGCTGATGGACGCGTTGGCCAATGTCACGATACAAGCTTTAGCTACTGAAGGATATCCACAACTTCCTAATCCAATGTTGAAGCCATGATTCGGAGCCATCAGGCTGTCCAACCGAAACGTCCAAATCTCCGAAAGGGAATCGAACTTCAACCCGACGGGTTCTTACTTTCCGCGAAACCAGACAATTTCCCGTTGGGGTAAAAAGAGAATAATTGAAAGAGGCGAAACGGAGAATAAGCAGCGGGGAAGACGCAAAAAGCTGTTTGTTATCTCTGTGCGCCTCTCGGCAGGCGGTATAGCAAGAGGTTATATATTACCATGGAAGCGTCGTGCAAGCTCACCGTCCTCTTTCTCCCTCTTGCGGAACGTATAAACGTTCGTGGAGTCGTGTCGAAACGAGAGACAAGTTCCAGGCCACCTTCCGCCTGGTTGCACCAAACTTTGTGCGTATGCAAATTTCCAAGACCCCTAAGGACCTACATGACGCCGAACACTCCCCGGTAACCTACGCCGCGATCATTTAGGAGGATGTTGATCAGTTTTTTGCCCAGTACCATTTTCCATCTTTCTACATTACTAATCCAGCCGCCATGACCAATTCCGCCTATTTGCACAAGTGATTGCCAAAAAACCTCCAATGTGAAGTCATCGGCAACCGATTGAGGAAATTATCACATTTTAATAGCAAAAGCTGGTCCTATTGGGGGGGATCTAGATCGAAATTGCTACAATGGCCTTTGAGGATATATTTGAGGCTCAAGCAACGCCTCAAATAATTTTAATTAGGCTTTAAAATACCTGATTTCCACGAGGACTATCAATGTCTTCGAGGCCCTGATACGAAACGCTTCGTTTTTTGTAAAGGAAGCATCAGGGAAGCCTCATTTCAGTCCTTTCCTTATCAAGGCAGCCTCAATAGGATTAAGTCTCAAATAAGATCTTCTCTCATCAGAGAAGCCTCAAATGAGTCCTTTTCGGATCAGAGAAGCCTCAAAAGTATCTCTTCCTCATCTGGAAATCCTCAAATAGGTTCTTCCCTCATCAGGTAATCCTCAAATAGGTTTTTCCCTCATCAGGGAAGTCTCAAATACGTTCTTCCCTCATCAGGAAATCCTCAAACAGGTTCTTCCCTCATCAGGGAAGCTTCGAGTGAACCCTCAAATGCTTTTTCTGTTCTGAGGGATGCTTTACCCTTTTCGAATGACAGTTAGGCCATTGGGTACCATTTTAAAAAGCGATTAGAAAGTGGGGTGTAATCTGTCAGGCTGGTATCCAAAGATCCATTTTGGTTCGAGACCTTGAAGACACTGAGACGACAGCCGGTCGCAGTTGCTGCGCATGGTGTGGTCCTACGAATGAAATTTCATTCCTAGACAAATAAACCCTAGGACATCGCTCGGATGCACGATAATTCGTGATGGCCTTTTTTCGTCAGAAAGATCGAAAGGGATGTGCGTAACGAAGAGGACGAATATTTCGTGCGAGAAAGACAGGGCGATGGAGAAGAGGAGGAAGAAACGAAATGGTCGTTTATTGTTTCTTGGCCGAAAAGGGTACACAGAAGGAGAGTGCGCTCGCGTTATCGTAGAGTTGGAGATTCGAGAGCGGGAGTAGTAAGCCTGCTTCTTTTGGGATAGGTCATGGGGCCCGTTTCGTAAAACCGTTTATTTTTTTAAAGGTTTTCAAATTTTCCAAACACTCAGGCTTGCTTCGTTCTCCAGATGAATTCTGACGGCTGGTTGGGTACGAAGTGAGTTATCAGCGTTCCACGAAAATATACCGAATTCTTTCGGCACAAACATTGATTTCCTCCGAGAGGTCTTTTGGGACAAATTTTTGGGAACGTTTTTGAATAAATCTTTTGGAAAGATCTTTATTTCATTTTTAATTGGATGAGCCAACGATTGAATGAGAAATGCGTTATGACGGAGCATTTGCTGATGTCATGATAGGTCCAATGACAGATGGATCAAAACGCCAGACGAATGACGATATCGCATTGAATAGTCAAAAGATGGAGTCCGATTATCAACGAATGTGTTGTGACGTCATTTGAAGAAAAATCTTTGACTCTTTGGATGACAGGGAAACTTGATGACGCTTGCCATTCCTTTCCTTCAATGATTACAATGTTTGGCTCACTGTCTCCCAGGGTGCTCCAAGGTAAACGTTTCTCTTGGCGTCTCGTTGTGTACTCTCGTCACGGAAGAACTAACGCTTGAGTTTGTCGAAAAAAAACGAGATGAGGAAATAGAGAGAGAGAGAGAGAGAGAAAGAGAAGCCCAGAGAGGACAGACGTCTCGGTGAAGACGTTTATTGGAGGTTGTTTGGGTTTCTTTGGGTTTAGGTCCAGATGAGGACGTTTATTGGAGGCTGTTTGGGTTTCTTTGGGTTTAGGTCTAGATGAGGACGTCTATTGGAGATTGTTTGGGTTTCTTTGGGTTTAAATCCAGATGAGGACGTTTATTGAAGGTTGTTTGGGTTTCTATGGTATTCTTTGGGCTTAGGTCCAGATGAGGACGTTTATTGGAGGTTGTTTGGGTTTCTTTGGGTCTAGGTCCAGATGAGGACGTCTATTGGAGGTTGTTTGGGTTTCTTTGGGTTTAGGTCCAGATGAGGACGTCTATTGGAGATTGTTTGAGTTTCTTTGGGTTTCTTTGGGTTTAGGTCCAGATGAGGACGTTTATTGGAGGTTGTTTGGGTTTCTTTGGGTTTAGGTACAGATGAGGACGTCTATTGCAAGTTGGGCACCATCAGGGTTGCTCAGTGGTAACATCAAGTACAGGAAATAAAGTTGGTGAACGCAAATGTGGGCGCATGTACGAATATTACGTAGATCTACGCTACGGGTGCAGACGGTGGGAGGGGAATGATATTTGCGGGGAGGATTCGAAAGATCCTTCGACGTCCCCTTTTGGCAAGATGGTGGCAAAGAGAGAAGTGTCCCTCGAGTGTTTTCGCAAGGCGGGAGTCGAACCCTTGGAAAAACAGACGCCAAATTGAATCCCTCGAGTGTAAGAACTCCCTCTTTTCACTTCCACACTCTATATTCCATATCGTACCCTCTCACCATCGTTATATCCCACTTTCTCTAGTGCCCCTGTAAACCCTCATTTCCTTCAGCCATATGTATGCCAAAGTATAAAGTACTCGAATCCACTATCCCGAGCTTTTGCCAACTTTCGAGTCGAGTACGATCTTTGTCGAAGCTCCCTTCGTTAGGGTCTATCATCCCTTAGAAGCCTACCTCGACCAAGGAACGATCTTCAGGGATGGCAAAAGTGAAGAAAGATTAACAGAGAGAGAGAGAGATAGATAAATGGATTGACTTATCAGGACATCGAAATCGAATTTTTTCTAATACACTATCCACGTATACCATTTAACTCACTTGTTTGGGTTTGTTTGGGTTCGTTTGGGTTAATAAGACTAAATAATAATAATAATAAGACAGGAAGAGAGAAGAAGGAAAAATAATTGATTAATTGAGATCGATTACTTTATTATTCCCCAATTAACTTTGAAGGAAACTTGAATGAAGAATTACGAGGATAAATAAATATTTATTTTAAACAATAGCAGAGTAAATAATAATAATATTTAGGAATTGTAACAAAATGAGTGATATGAGGATAAAAGGATAAAAGGAAGTTATAACGAGACAAAGAGAAATGGAATTGATGATACGATTCAAGTTAAATCGAGAAAGATAAATAGTTACTAAAAATAAAAATTAAGTAACCAAACATTGGTTACTTTACTTTTCATGTTGTTAGTATTAATAAACGTTAATTTGAAATCAAAGATTGGTAAGATTGGTAAGATTGAAGTGAGTCCTAATGAGTTACTAAAGTAACCGAAGATAATTAGTAACTAGGATATCTAGATATAAACTCGTGAGTAAATCAGTCTAAAAATAATTCGATAACTGAAATTTACGATTTAAATAATTAGGTGAGCAAAGTCAATAAAATAGAATCACCTAAAAATAATAAGTAACTAAAGTAACTAGAAAAAATTAGTAACTCACGTGACTGGAGATGATTAGTAAAAAAAAGTGATCGAAGGCAATTAGTAGCTGAAATAACTGTAGATAATTAGTAATTGAAGCAACCAAAGATAATTAGTAACTAAAGTAACTAGAAAAAATTAGTAACTCACGTGACTGGAGATGATTAGTAAAAAAAAAGTGATTGAAGGCAATTAGTAACTGAAATAACTAAAGATGATTAGTGATTGAAGCAACCAAAGATAATTAGTAACTAAAGTATCTCAAGAAACAAAAGTAACTAGAAGTAACTAGATTAGAGAGAAAGAGAGAGAGAGAGAGAGAATCAAAGATGGAAAAGAGCTGATATTGGCTCATCAGTGGATCTCCACGTGAGTTTATCGCACAAAATTCTCGAAGGTAGTTTCCGTGCCAGCGCAGTGCGAATAAGACTTTTCTCAACCTTCCGAACTCTGGCTCTCTCATTTTTTTTTTTTCCTTTTTTTCACCGCGTCCGCGATTCGTCTCTCATGACCGCGATGAGGATACAGACTGGGTTTGATGGATGAGCGAGAAGGAAAGAAAGAGAGAGAGAGAGAGAGAGAGAAGGTTGCCATGGGCGTAAACTGTAGGCTCGACAAGGGTAGACCGATGATCCCTGATGTCGTCGAAAAGGGATCCTATGGTGTAAGAGGTTGGAGGTTGCGCGAGGTTGGTCGAGGCGTCGACCAAGCGAAAAGGGGGTATTCCGGGTTTGGATAGACGAGCGGTCATTGGTTGGATGGAGGTTGAAAGGCGTGTCTGGGTGATGATGACCGACCAATCGGATCAACGTTGAGTCATCTATAACGGTCCGGGTACGAGGATTTTCCTGATTTTTCCACGGTACCTCAACTCCCACGCTGAGAGCCAAAGTGGAGAGGGAAATTTGGCGATGATGAGAGGGGAACGTGGAGAGAGGGACGGAGGGACGGGGGGGTGGCGAGAGGGGAAAGAAAGGAAGCGGAGGTGGTGCAACGTTGGTGGTAGTGGTGGTGGATGGAAAATCGTCGTGATCGCGCAGCCCGGCAATCAGCCTCGACTTCGACAGCCTCGACACTCCGCCACGAGCAGGACGAGAGGCCCCAGTGTGTTTTTACTCGGGGCTGAGTAAACGAGCACCTTGTTGTGTATAATAATACGATACGAAACCAAGTGAGAACAAGAGTACCCGGGAGAGAGTGAGAGAGTGAGAGAGAGAGAGAGAGAGAGAGAGAGAGGGACGAAGTGTGCAAATGAGAGAAACCAACGCGGAGTGAAAAGAGGAAGATATAGTTTAGAATCGGTTCCAAATTCCACCTATTTTTTTCTTTTTTTTTCCTTTTGTATTATCGACGTCGATCGAAACCCTCAAAACTGCCGGAAGTCGAGAAAAAAAAAAAAAAAGAACGAAGTGATAATTGAAAGTGATCGAAAGATGTATCTGGATTTTGGTGATGAGCCACAGTGAAGTGTTACCAACGGTTTTTTTTTCAACGAATATCCATTTTAGTAAAGAACCGTCGGTTCAGGAGTGATGAGAAGTTGAAAAAATTGGATAAAGAAAATAAAAGGGGGATTACGTTTAAGCTCGTAAAGTTTCGAAAAAGTGAGATAACTCGATAAAATTTGTTGGATAGTTGAGAAAGTACCGTTGCATCAAGATGCATACCTTATTTGGTGAGCAGAACGCTTATTATCGACATGCGACGGGTGTGCCGGTTGGTATAGGTACCCCTTCGTATCCGGGTGTCGGAGGAGCTCCCGGCTATTACGAGCAATATCGTTACGGTGGGTACGCTAGTGCCGCTGGTTATCCGGTAGCTGGAATAGCCCAACAGCACATGCATCATCCAGGCAAGGACATGGTTAAACCTCCGTATTCCTATATAGCGCTGATTGCTATGGCTATACAAAACGCGCCTGACAAGAAGATCACACTGAACGGTATATACCAATTCATAATGGAACGGTTTCCGTATTATCGGGAGAACAAGCAGGGTTGGCAAAACTCCATAAGGCACAATCTTAGTCTGAACGAGTGTTTCGTAAAAGTGCCCCGTGACGATAAGAAACCAGGGAAGGGTAGCTATTGGTCCCTAGATCCTGACAGTTACAACATGTTCGACAACGGTTCGTATCTCCGGCGAAGAAGACGTTTCAAGAAGAAGGACGCCCTCAAGGAAAAAGAGGAAGCCCTGAAACGTCAGGGTATAGTCGCTGAGAAAAGACTGGAGGACACTAAACCAATGGTATCGAGTTTACAAACGTCCGAATCCGGTAACTCAAAGAAATTGTCAATCGATTGTAAACAACCGAAGAGGGAACCAATGAGCGAGCATTGCATGACAACCAGCAACGTTGGCAAATACCCTAGTCACGGAATAACGACTATGCCGGATACCAAGAACTCTGTTACGACTACAGCGTCTACGGTTATACAAAGCGGACTCGGTCATCAGTCCAGTTCTCATCAGGTACACCAAACGCATCCCGGAGTACATCAGGACGTAGCGATGAACGATGTTACGATGGGTCTTGATCCGGCAGCCTTCAGTGTTGACGCGCTAATGACCAGTCGCGAAAATTCTTCCCTAATGGCCTCCAGAGAACATTCTCATTCACATCCCCATCATCCTCACAGTTTGCAACACCCTCATGGGTCACATTCCAATCATCCTCATCCTCTTATGACCACCGGGACATCCAGGGATCCAATGACCACGATACCAACGAGGGACCACTCGGTTACCGGAAGTGGCACCAGCGTTACTGGCTCTTCCGTTGGTAGCGTCGTTAGTGGCAGCACGACGACGACCACCAGCGTTTCCGCGGCTGCCATGATGGCTGCTAATACCGGATACGGACATGTCTCATCGTCCAGACTGAATCCATCACCGTCTACCACAATGTATCCTGCTTACTGCCCTACAACCGCCACCGGTGGCTACATAATGGATCACGCTGATTACAACGTTGCTGCAACCGTCAGAAATCACGGACACACGCAGTGGTATCAGGAATCAGCGAGCCCCGATCCAGGCGCCATTTATCAAGACACCCAATCGCCTAGCTGTCAATTGTACAGGTAAGGAAGAAACTCTAATATTGGCAAAGCGATTTGATTTCGTCGCTTGGCTTCCGTTGATTCCTGGCAAAAGTAGACTGCTGGAATCATTTCTGGATCGGAGAGCAAACGGCGCTCATCGTTGGATGCTCGTTTGTACAGATGGAACGTTCAAGTCTGTTTGGACGCGAATAGGAAATCAAAATGTCCGGAAGAACGTTCCAATCGTTTTAATCGTTGATGGAGGTTTTCAATTCCGGATTTAGAATCGTTTCATAATTCATCTGTCATTGAAACTCGTCAACTGGCAATTCTTTTGGTTTTCTCATCTTCATGAATACCATTTGACTGGTCTATTGGATTGATCGGAAATTATTGGTTCATCTTATAGTTTAAAAAGTTGGAACGAAGCAATTTCCACTTTGTTCGACGATCCTCCATCATCTTTCAGTCGAATTCATGATTCATCTCTCATAGAAGACTTGCTTGATTTTATTTATTCATCAAAGTTGACTGTGGCTCGTCCAGATTTTGATTTCGAGCCAAAAAATCCTCAGAACGGTTTTTCTTGATGCCGTCTTCTGTCATGTTTCACTGTACACTACTGCTATTTTTTTGTTCACGATTCCGCGGCCGTTTGCGCCGTCGCGAAACGAGGAAAACAAAATATTGCGAAAATGTTCTTTTGTTCCTGGCACATTTTGATTTTTGCGCAAGAACGGGACAAACCGTCAGGCTCCGATGATACTCGTATGAAAGACGAGAAAACAGTTGACTGTTTTGAACATTGCCAAATTAGCTTCATTGAATTGATGAGGAGTTTTTAAAAAGGATTTAACAAAATTGCATTATTCGTGTTAGTTGAATAAAAAATGACATTAATTTACGACCAACCCAATGGATCGAATCTCTACGCAAAAGATTACGGTACCTGACCAATTTAAAGCCCAGTGGCTAATAAAGCCTACTTTTTAAATATCCAAAACCTACAAAGTCAAACGGATTGAGATCTGATCGTCGTCTAACTTTGAAAGACCGGAATTTCCATAGCAACCGCCGGGCTGTTACAAACCCAAACAAATTAGTGGGTGGTGTAGAAAATCCAAATTTCGATTAACCAGAAGCCTCAAAATTCCGTATTTTAATATTCCGAAATAACAAATTTCGTAAAGCTCATACCAGCAAAACCCAAACAAACCCAAACAAATTTGGTAAAGCTTTTGCTGACATGAGCATTACGAAATTTGTTTGGGTTCGTATTTATTTGTTGTTTTTTTTTTCGGTATGAGCATTATGAAATTTGTTCGGGTTTGTTTGGGTTTGTAGTTTCGAAACATAAAAATTCCGAATTTTGAAGCTTCTGGTCAATCGAAGTACAATATGCATTGTTTTATCAGCACTATAAATGTTGTTAGCAAAATTTAATTTTTAATTTGAAGATAATATATATTTTTTAATAATTTTTTTTTGTACGAAGTTACAACGGGTATAGCCTTATTATCAAAAGTGGTCCTAATAAGGCACAGAAGACACTTTAAAAAAAACAAAAAAATGTTTTTAGTCAATAGTGAACGTTGTTTTCTAAACCAAAATGATTATTAATACGTTGATTATTGAATAAATGATCGAATAAACGTTTTTGTTTTATTTCAACATTGCTAGTTTTATGTTTTGGACTTAAAAATACATAGGAGTCAGGTACCTGACGGGACGTTACCCTACTAAGGTCCAGAACGAACCATCCATCATCCACTAGGATACCTTTAGATCGCTAAACGTGGAATAAAGTGATTTCCTATCTCCTGTAACCATTTCAGATCGAGTCCACCGACCCCCCTGTCAACGGGTGCCGCGCCCTCGCCGCCGCTCTATCACCGTTACTACCAAGACTGCAACGCCGTAAACACCAGCGGCAATTTGCCAATAACGCTTCACAAATACTGAGAATACAGAAATTCAAGATCCTTCACGAGGGATCTTGATATTTCGACGTTCAATCATCATCCCTATCATCCGAATCATCATCACCACCATCATAGTCATCATCATCATCATCAGCATCAGCAGCATGAGGATACAGCTCAGCAGCATCAGGATATGCATCAGCAGCAAGGATACGTCGATCCTTGTTTAGCTTATGTCAAACAAGAGTGGAATCCTTCGCCGGAAGAAATCACCAAGGATTGGACCTAATCGGAAAGGACCGGCAATTAGGACCACCCGGTAATCGTGAATTGGGAAAAAACGGAAAAAAACACGAAAATGCCCGATTGCGCGCGCGTTTTTTTTGCCTATTCGATACAGGGGTCAATCGTGAAGCTAAAGATCAACAAAATGGCGGACGCACTTGGGCAAATCAGAGATTTCTAAGATCAACAAAATGGCGGACGCACTTGGGCAAATCAGAGATTTCTCGTCTACTGATCTAACCCAATCGGATCGATTCATTGAATCCTTTCACTCGTTATCAAAAAATCCTTCTTTTTTTTCAAACGTCATTTTGTTTGGGTTACAATGAAAGCTCGGTTAGACCGTTCGCTGGTGTTTTACGTTTTATCGATCGAACCGGTGCAATAGACAACTGTGCAAACCGCTGCACATTGCGGAATACCTCAACGTGGTGTATCACCGCGATCGGGTTTGCTTTCCTTTTCGATCATTTTTTTTTATCCGAGCAGATATATTTGTTTGCCGATTGTCTGCTGCCGTCTCGCACTTCGACACTCGTAATCGAAGAGGAACAAAAATAAGAAGAAGAAAAAAAAAAAGAACGATAAAAAATACGTATAAAACAATTTCCGAAGG
Source organism: Ophioninae sp. A BG-2022a (assembly GCA_030523105.1). Classification (NCBI taxonomy): domain Eukaryota; kingdom Metazoa; phylum Arthropoda; class Insecta; order Hymenoptera; family Ichneumonidae; species Ophioninae sp. A BG-2022a. The sequence continues at coordinate 12,379 of JAPYZI010004916.1, forward strand.
CAGGAATAACTCGCTCACCGTCGCACACTTACGCACCCGGAAAACTCGAATTTAACACCAGACAAGGACGAATCAAAGTCACCTGTCATCGTTTCCTGCGTTAATTAAAAGAAAAAAAAAAAAAAAAAAAAAAAAAAACACGACCCGCCCGACACTTGATTAGCCACGTATAAATCGCTCTTGGTACTCGT
>JAPYZI010004917.1:0-12146 GCA_030523105.1 Ophioninae sp. A BG-2022a
TTTATTTTATTTATTTTATTTATTTTATTTATTTTATTTATTTTATTTACCTTACAAAACGAGACCTTATTAATCATCGATATCCCAAAGGTGAAAAAATATAATTTTGCATAATGCCAATAATCGGTCATTCTTCTTTCATTCAAATTATCCTGGGACATAAATGAATCGTGTGTTTTTACGCGAACTTTTCTTTTTTTTTTTTAATAAATGGCGAATTTATTTTGCCTCGCGGGCACGTCGGCAAAGGATACGCCGGTCAAACAAAACCGCGTGAAACCACGATTGGAAAGACGTCCTCGAAGAATCTCGGTGAATCTCAAAGAGTCAAAGTATTTTTTGAGTTTACGAAAATTCGGCGAATTCACCGAGCTTCACGCTCATGAATTCTTTCCTCCTCCTATACGGTTTGACTCATTCGGGAAGTCTGACAAAAAATTCGTAAAACACCTTTAATTTCATGGTCACTCGGAGGAAGATGCGATTTTGGAATGGGCTAAAATAGCTTGGCAATATCCACGAACGAGGACTGATACCAGAGATGAACAAAAAAATTGGGAAGAAAAAATATATTTTTCAGCGATTTTTTCATTTTTTCGTTTTCATTATTTTCTTTTTATTTTCAAAACTTTCTTGGGAAATGTTTACAATGTTACTGAAGAAAATTATTTACTAGAACTTTTATTGAGCGATCTAAGAAAAATCTGTAAAATTCGATTTTGTATAATAATGACAAAAATTGAAAAAAAAAAAACAACGACAAAATTGATTCATGTTATTGAAAATAATAAATAAGTGAAAAAAATTTGTTCTTTTCCTACGAAACAAATTTTGAACCCATTGTTTATGGACTATTTAAAAAGTGCTTAAAAAGAACTGTTTAATAAAAACTATTTGTCACCAAGATACGAAATTGCCAAATTCCAGTTGGAGGAAAAATGAATTTTTGTTTTCACTTTGGTGAAAACAAAAATTTTGGAGATGTCAAAAACCCAGGAATGTAACGAAGAATTAAATTGGAATTTTTTTATTTGGGTTTATGAGACTTATCGAGAATTTTGCCTCAAGAAATGCCAATTAAGACGATGATATTGGCACATACCGAGATAAATGAGCAGAAAATGATCTCGAAAAAAGAGACCACGGGGAAACATGCGGAAAACATGTGAAAATTTTCAGCACGAGTCTAGCCACGTGCCTGTATCTTTGCGGGGTCGTTTAATCGCGTGCGAGGTGAAGAAGACCGCAAGGGATCGAAGAGCGAAGATTGAAGAACGAGCGACCACGAAAAATGCAACGATAGCAACATTTTTTTTTGTTTTAGGCCACTTGTGCGTTTTAATATTACTCATTCATCACATTTCCAGCCAATACGAAACTTATCGCAATGTCACATTAATTATCATTTATAAATATAGCGGAAGCAGGCTCACGTGTACCATGATTGTAGGTCAAATTCACTGAAATAGCCAATTTTGTTATTGATCATATTTGTAAACAACATTTTATACGATAATTTAAAAAAAAAAAATAGAAAAAGAAAACGTTTGCTAATGAGAAACATTGGAAAAATGAGTTTTTTTAAATATAAGCTCGAAGAAACTGAATTATTGAAAATTGATTTTTTGAAAAACAACTGCGGAAAATGATTTTTTTAAACGATGAGTTTCCTGAAAAGAATGTTTTGAAAAGTAACTTTGATTTGCTAAAAAATCAGTTTGCGCATAATGATTTTTCGAAAAATGTATTTTTGATACACGAATTTAAAAAAATGGAGTTTTTTCAAAAGAAATGTTTGCAAAGGGAATTTTGAAGCGATGAATTTTTGAAAAATAAATTTCGAAATGTACATTTTCGAAAAATGTATTTCTAAAAAACGTATTGCTGAGACATGAATTATCGAAACATGAATTTTTGATAAATGACTATTTGAAGCATACATTTTTGAGAAATAATTTTCCCAAAAAATGAATTTTAAAAGCGTGAGTTAAAAATGTAAAAAATAAAAAAAAATACCGAATAAATGAATAGAGATGGCGCTTTAAACGTACGAAACATCGAGTGGCCAGTTCGACACTTCTGCAGCGGGGACGTTGAAAAATATTGAAAAAATGTCGACTCAAATGGCAAATTTGAGTAAGACTGTACCATCGTGAAGATTATTGCAATCAATCTTAGGAAAGCAATCCTACTGTACCCGACATTTTAAGGTCAAGATTGCTCGTTGTAAGACGAGGCAGACAACCGGATGGAGATTCGAGAGTTTACAGGTCGTTGTTTAATGGAAAACGGATAACCGAATGCCAAGTGTACAACTAGCCTCGGGCCATAGACGGCCAAAGACAGCCGCGTATCGATAGTCTTGTGTGTTCGTGTAGCGTGAGATATTTCATCACTAGCTTCGGGTTACACGATCCTCGAGTTGATAAACCTTCCAAATAATTACGAGGTTTCTTTTCACTTATTCTCACACTTTCGGATTATAATTTAAGCTTTTCGATTCGCACGCCCAATTTCACCGAAGAATATTTTTTACAACTATTAATTATATCGAATATTCGTAACGATTTACCATAATTTCAGATACTACTTATCATAAATATCATCATTGATGAAATGCATATTCATTAATTTTATTGTAGTTCCTCAATAATAAGAAATATTAATAAAATAAAATAAAATATTTATATAAATATATATATTATTATTAATCACAGCAAGTATTTATTATATCTATTATAATAATCATTTATTATAATTTATGTAACTAATTACAATAACTTCATCATTGTATAAATAAACAAGTAAACTAATTAACAAATATAATAATCATTCATTATAATGAAGATTTCCAAAAAATGGCAATTGTAAACATTATTTGTTACACTTGAATCAATGAAGCATTTTAATGGTATTGATTTATAAATAAATAAATTACTGATAAATAAACGAATTATTAATTATGATAATAAATTTAATGGAATTGATAATCGCCCAAATGTGTATTAAAACGTGCAATGAAAAATGATGAAAAAAAAAAATCTTTTAAGGATTGTTAAATAGCCTTGGTTTTTCACGTTTGAAAAAAAATTCTTGCCTATCCTCTGAAATTTCAATTTCAAATATCGCTTCAATGTCAAATCAGTCGTTGGGTGCAGAAAAAAAAAATAAGATGTTTCCGAGATGTGTTACAGTTGAAAAGTATCTGAGTTTTATTAGAAAGAAAAGACCAACGTTCTTACGTAGCTCGATGTGTCGTAAAAATGCAACTAGCGCAAAGAACCAATGTCGAACAACGCTAGCCAATTAAGATCAATGAAAGATATTTTACGAGGGTCAATGGGAACTTAATGTTCCCTGGACGGGTGTCACTTTAGCAAAGTGGTTCGCACGTGGCACTTCCAATACGACTAATCGACTGGTAAATGCGAGACAAATATCAATGTATCGCAATAAACTTATATTGCCATCGAAATTGTTTTTTTGTGCATATGGAACGATTTACACAAACGAGCGCTCTGTTACTTCATCATTATTTTTATATTTCATATTTTTTATTTAATTTTTATTGCCATTTTTGTTAAAGTTCATTTTTAGTAAATTTCATTTTTATTAAATTTTATTCCCATTTATATTCAATTATTATTATTACATTAATCGTTTATTTGTTATTTATCAATTTCGGTCCTTTAGTTTCAACCTTTGGAAATTATCATTAAAAATTGAACTTTCATTATTTATAACGCACGATCGATATATCTCGTGTTCGAATGATAACCGCGAAAAAAAAAAACCAATTCAACAAATGTTTTATTCAAATCCTCGACCTTCGGTAACAAACCGGAAACAAATTATTCCGTTTGTCACGTGCAAAATGAACGGTCGAAGGAATTATGAAATAAAATTGTTCACAGTCGAGGCCAGTATACGTATCTATTAAGAATCGTCACGGTAGCATTAAATATACAAATCTCCTCGTTTCCGGGCTCCAGCGAACGGAATTTTCGAATTTCTACCGGTTTGTAATTATAACGAATAATTTACAAATTTCCGTTTCTGCGAAGTGAAAAAAAAGCTAAATCATTTTCTTGACAGAAAAGGTTTCGATTGAGTAAAAAGTTTCAATAAAATCGAATTTAGAAAAAAGCAACGATTTTTCAATTACGCGATTGACAGTAAACAAGTTGAAGTAGTTTTTCTTGATTATTCACGGAAAAATAACGAGACGTGTTTTGTATATTTTTTTATCGCTTTTCTAGAATCCTGAAGGTAGACGATAACACAATTTAAGCGGAACCACGAGCTCGGAATCATTGCGCAAACAATTGTGTCATCGATTTCCCATTCGCACCGAAGAATCCTCCAAACCGCCTTCTTTCCTTCCACCTCCTACTCCCGATGTCAGGAAAAATTAGCGATCGTTACACGAATTGACTTTGGACCATATAAATATGTAAAGACCACGCGCCGAGTGATAAAGAGCCGTCGATTCTGAGGAGAGATAATGTACAACTGTCATTAAGTTTTTACGAAGGTACGCAGGCTCGTGAAAACGAAGTGTCCAATTTGAAACAAATATCATAAACGATAAACTCGATCAGAATTCAAAAGAAAAGTGTAGGCTAAGTCGGACGTGGGCGCAATTGAGGTTAGGTTCTCGTGGGCTATTCAACAGGGATACGACGGAGCAGAGAAGAAATACGATGAAACAGGGAAAAAATGTGGTGGAATCATTAAATAAGGAGGGGACAGGTAAATATTGAATTTTGAAGAAATTAATTATTGAATAATTGAAGATTGAAGGGAACAGGTAAAAAGCGATAACACAGCTCGTACCCGTGAGAAAGAAATCAATGAAAAAAGAACGTACGAACGATTTGGGAAAATTGATAGCTTCGATAAAGCGTGAAAATGCAAAAACTCATCGAGCCTAGACTATCCCTTTCACGTTCTGAACAATGTCCCCATTGCTTTTATCAAAATTATGAGATATCGCGTGTTTTGAGGTTAATCGTATTCACGAATCATTCCATGGAGTTTCGGACCCTCGAAATCAAGACGAACGTACTACTGACCCGTACAAACCACTAGTATCACACTTCCACGCTTTCCGGAAGAATAAAAGACTCGACGAGCCTGGGTTTCCCCGGTGCACGCGAATGTACGGCTTACATTGAAATTTAATATTTGCGCGATCGGACATTATGTATATAAGGTATTAAAACACACATGAAAGCCAGCGGTTTTTCAAACCGGACGGATCTGTGACGCAAGTTTCCCAGTAAAAGAGATCAATGTGAGGTTCGAGAATAAAAAGAAAAAAAGAGGTCCATAGTTGCACGACAGTCGAGAGAAGATCGTACCAGACGCGATCGCGTTGTATTAATCATAATACGTAAGGAAACGATGGCAAAACGTACTTTGATAGAAAAAATAAAAAAACATTTCACACGTGGATGGAGACGAGAATTTAATTGGGTTACTTGGCCGAGCCTGCGACACGCCGAGACGTCAACTGCGTGATACCAAGATCGCGTATAATAAAATCGTCTGGGACAAAAAGAACTCATCGATTTGCATATGTCGCCGTTCAGCACGATTTATGCTTTTCTAACCTGATCTAATCTCAGCTGAGCCTGAATTCTTGGCGAAGGGATAAACTGTTCGTACAAGATTCAGAGATCCCTTCGGACTCGATAAACCACAAAAGAATTCGATAATTCTGCAAAAGTGAGGCACCGCCAAATTTTAAAAAGCTACGTAACATTGAGGAACCATATTTTTTGTCACTTCTAATAGCATGTGTTTGTGTGTTCGTGTATTGGTGTATTATTTTTTAATTTACAGGAGGTATTTAAGTGGATATTATATTTTAATGCAATTAAAATTTTTTATTTTTTATTTAATAAGAAAGGTACTCGCGATTTTACGTCAGTATTACATTCTGAAATGCTTATTTTATAAATATCACCACTCTTCTTCAACGATGTGGGCGCCAAAATGCATTTAACAAATTCCCTATTTTGTTGTTTCCTCGACACTCCAAAACCCCACAACGTATGACAATAATAACAAAATTTCAGTACCCCCTGTTTCAATTTGACAAGTGGTGTCCTGCGAATGACGTTCATATAAAAAAACAAATTGTGACGCCAAAACTGGCGAACCTCACTTCTGCATAATTACCAAGTATTCGATTCGTTACTTCATTCAACAACAGTACGCAGAACATTTGAAATTCCACCCAACTGTGCAAAAACTACAAAATAAACGATGAATTTTAAATTAGAAAAAAAGAAAATTTCATTTCTACATATATTTCTTTTAATTTTCAATAGACCTAAGCTACGGAATGTATATCGAACTTTTGAACCCTAAAAAATCATTAGGAAGGATGTTACGTCAAGGTTCTTCTTAATCGCTGCATAAAAGATTAGCGCGATGCGCGAAGGTGAATAACTCTTGGAGATCCTTGCGTCAAAGGTTCTTTTTTTGAGAATAATCCTTCATTGATATCTCGACGATCGATAAATCATTTCCGTTCCGCCTTTCTGGAAGGATTAATAAATGCGTGTCCTTTGAATATGCAAAAACATTGTTGCGCTACAGTTGAGGTAGATATTGAAAAAATGAACAATGTGTCATCGCGTGACTGGCAATCGAAGAAAACCCACATAAATGCGTCTTTCCTTTGACATATCTGTTATTCAGTCAGCATCCATTAGACGAATCAAACTGCTTATTATCGTGTTATATATTCACCAGAGAAAAGCCTCGATCGAGTAACGACAAGGCAGCCCTGTGTTCTTCCATTAATATGGTTTTTGCATACTTTCGATTCATTTTTCATTCAATCAATATATTACATTAGTATGTTCATCAATGACAGTCCAAAATGAAATGTTAGATTGAAAAATTGGAATCAGAAGAAAATTCCTTTTTCCAATTTTCATGTTCACCGTTATCGTTGCAATGTTATAGATTTTTTGTAACGAGTCTAAAAAACTTCCAATTAATATCGTCACAGTTATAAGCTGAAAAACAGAAAATTGAAACATTAAAAAGTTTGATGTTGGCTGGCACGTGGACACAGGCTACAATTGCCGTTCCGAGTAGTAATAATTTTTTATTGCGTTCGCATTTATGCAATGTCATTTTTCCACGTACTCTTCGCATAAATTATATGAAAGTTGTTTGTATCTCTTCCGATTACTACAGATTGAATTTGTGATGTTGCTTGGTATTTTGGATACCTGAGATGCTCTGACTACATGTTTGAACATTGGCCTTCTTTTTTCCAGGCATTAATAGTATTTATTAGCTGTCAGTTTATTCGTACTTTTTGTCTCCGCGATCTCTTCCGCAATTTTATCTTGCGCGTGTGAATTAAATGTATAATTAATGGGTAAGCTTGTGATTTTACGGTTTTCAATGAGTATCGTATTTATTACGATCTAAAGTGATGACACTACCGTTACATCATCACGAGACTTGGAAGCGATTTAAAGTTTTCACTTTTCAGCATTTTCAGTTTCCAGTATCTTATGCCACCAAGAAATTCTCGCTTGGGTCTCTTCGTTTTTTAGATTCGAACGGCTTACCTCAATATTGGGTTTTTCCGACATTTTGATTTCCATAATTCTATTGCGTCACACGAATACTTCAGGCTTTGAAAATCGCGTCATTTCTGTGTTGAAAAGCTCCTTGATGTCCTTTTCTTCCATCACGTTTTTAAGTTCCCCAATTTCGGACCCGCGGTAATTCGATGTATGTAAATTTACGTGAAAACTCATGTTGCCGAATTATTTAACGATAAAATTTTTAAAGAGGATGCAAATGAGATTTTCATGCTCGTATTGTGGAAAAAGCGGGAAAGACTGCCGCGTTGATGCTCGAGACGCTACTTCCGGTTTTGGCGTTGTTGTTCGGCGTTCCAAAACTCGCGATGCTCGGTCGGTAATAACCAGTGTGAAGTACGCTGGGACTCTTTAGCTTTTTCTTTACCTACACGCGGCGCTGCGACCATCGCGACGGGACTACAAGTTTGTCAGAATACAACTAGCGTTACGAACGGCAAAAGAGGGGACTAAAGAACGCAAATATTTGCATATGGAAGAGCGTGGTAACCGACGCGTTCGTCGGGTGGATTGGTGATCGGTTCGCGCGATTAGTTCTCCAATTTTGTCAATTTTTGTAATATTTAAAATGGCCCCTTAATCTCGTGTAGCCTGATTTGGATAAAGATCTCTATGTTTTTATGGACACTTTCTACTCTCACTGGGGATCGCCCGAAAATTCAAGGGTCAAAGACATTCCTCCCTAGTCGTCGGTTTACGTGCACCGAGGCTAATCCTGGACGCTTCGTCTACGAAGTTGCATCGAGCTCTAGCATGGGTCTATAAATAATGTATGTTAACGAAAAAAAAAAAATCACCGTTATGCGAAGTCGCGTACGTTATGCCAAAATTCCGCCATGTATCCGTCCGCTTCCGTTCTCTAATAAAACTCGTTTTCTCTCGTGGAAAGTGAAATAATAGGGAATGAAAAGTGTATTTTTTGATAAATGTGCGGTGTGAATGGTCTCGAAATAATTAATTGGCCTAACGAGTTTTATTTACTCGTAAAAGAGTTTTTATCTTCGCGATGGTGTATCGTATGGTGAAGCACACCTTGTGCTCGAACATCGCGAATTGCGGCTCGAAATTTGTCGGACTCCTCGCACCTCTTGCCGTGCCACCCTTGCACATACTCTTCCTCTTTCATTTCTGGCAAGACTTTGCTCGAGATGTGGATCGACAGTATTGCTCTTGCTCATGTTGGGACACTGTTTTCAAAGGTGAGAAACTTTCCACCTGTTAATATCAACAACACGTAGATTGCACGATTTATTCCGCCACCCCTTCCACAAAGAACGACCCATACATTTCTCATTGGATAATCTTCTACACTACGCCTAGTGGAATATTCAACCGTGAAAAATCCTCAAAATGAAAACTCGACGAACCAATTTCTGTCGTTCGATGTTTTGCGAAACTTAACCTCCCTTCCCTTTCTCAACTTTCACGGTTTTCCATTTCTCCGAAGAATCGAACCAATTTCTATCGTTCGACATTTTGCGAAACTTAACCTCTTTTTACACTTTTGTCGTTTTCCATTTCTTTGAAGTAGCCAATAGCCTAATACAAATTCAGAGTTGCTTCAATTGCTGTTGTACTGAATGAAATTATTTTTTTTTAGTTCCAAAGCTTTTACAGCTCTTTTCGTTATTACGAAAGATCGCAGCTTCCAGATGCGTCCCGGAAGCGTTCTACTTGTTTTTTTGTACAGTCGTTTCTCAACGTGGATTGAAGATGGATAGGAAACTTTGTGTACTTGCATGGAAGAAGTTGAAGACAAATCAGTAATTTGTGGTTCATAAATTAGAAAGATCGATCAATTTAGAGGTTATCGAAGCATGAAAAGCCAAGCGTTAATTGTTTTGAAAAAGTAGCTTGTAACGGTAAAATGGGTGTTTGTGTTTTAGGATCGTACGAATCAGGCGTAGCATCTTACAAGCACATGTACTTCAATGCGACAATGAATAGCCTGAAAATATGGGTGACCATAGTGATCGGAGTAGTAGCGTTTTACGAAACATCAAAGTATCTCACCTGGCTGGCTTTTCACGCTAGACTGAGATTCGGAATGTTCATACTTTTTGTCAGTGCAATATTCTCGCACTATTACTCCTGGTGGGTCTACATAAATTATTGGAACGACGATTTTTACACTCAGTGGTATCACCAGATGTTCTTCTCTCTCACTGAATTAATATCGACGATTCTCGTTGTTCAACTCGCTGACTCCAAAACTCTGGTCACTCGTGGAAAGATGTTCGGTATTAGCGCGATCGGCATTGTTCACATATTCGCCGGCAGTTGGGATCAGTTCGTTCGAAATGTACTCAGGGGCGAGGGCTATGCTCATCAGGTAAAAAGATTCTTGGTCTTTATCACATCGGTATAACAGGTTCAAATGGATCCTTCCGTTATTTTTACTCTTGTCGGGACTGCAGTTTCTTGGTCTGTTTGCGTTGTAATTAATCCATATCTGATTTCGAAACTTGATATTTTATAAAAGAGCTTTACATCTGTAAGATTATCAATATCCAATATAGGACAAGAAAAATTGATAGTGTTTACAACAAACGATCAATGCGAAAGAGGTGATATTAACTTCCGATAGTTAATTACCAGTGCAATCATAACAAATAGTACTTTTAAGTAATTTAATCATTTCATTAATTTAATTTAGTTATTTAATGTCCCTGAAATACTTATTGACTATTGTGAAAGGCTCCTCAATGTAGATACGGTTAATCAAGTGCTATTAGAAAATCAGTACACGAATATTATAGTATTCTGTTAAGATTCGTTCAGGTTGAACCGTTAATGTTTTATTTAAGTCTGTACAATCTGTATAGTTAACTTTAGCCGAATATTATTAGTTAGAACTATTTAAATGTCACCATGAACTATAAATACTGAAGACAAAGAAAGCGCGAAGATAAATATTTTCGTTTTCCAACAGGTTGTACGCGATTTGGGCTTCATGATCCCAGATATTCTTCACGTTGTGATTCCACTCTTATCGTTGAGATGGCGAACTAGCTGTAGTTTGCCCGGACCGGGCATGAAAAGTTCAAGCGTCAAGCGAGACATCCTGTGTATGATCAGTATCGTACTGGTAGGCTTAGCAACGTGTACTTTACTCTGAGTAAGCGCCTCGTGCAGAGCGTCCTCCAAAATGATATTAAAAGTCAAAGGAAACACAGCAGCCAAGGGTCTAGCGTCGTATCAGCCGAGATTAAAGTATTTTTAGTAAGTAATTCCAAAACCTGATGAAAAATCATATCACGAAGGCTCGTACCAATGAGGGGGAAAATTGTTTATCTGATACATAAACGAAGACGAAAAATCGTTTTTTTTTTAGTTAACTTAACTTTTTCACGATGTAACGATGAGATTAATTCTTTGACGGTTCGGTCAAAATTTGATAGGAAGATGCATAATGGTGAGTAGAAAACTAGAACTGTTTTAACCTTCGCATACTCATACGCAAATGTTTAGAAAATCATACTCAAATTTAGAAATAAAGACGGTTTTTCGTCAATTAGACTGTGGTGAATTTGATCGATAAATCACCAAAACAATTGTTGAATCTCATTTTTGCCGTCGCGCAGAATTCGAGCGTTTTAAGAACTAATTAATTCGTCATTTTTATTGAAATATATTTTTCGAATATTTTGTTCGTGCGAGTTGTTTTTTACGAATAAAAGTATTTAATGAAGTCCACGAATAAACTGAGATTTTGTCGAGAACGAATGAACGTTCGGGATTGTTTGGGTTAACTCTCAGCTCATGGACGAGGGTCGTTTTTCCTTGGCCCAAAATTTCATTCGAAATTTCACGAAGACGAAAACGATCCAGGTTCACGAGTTGATGGTTAACCTACAAGAATTATTCGACGATAATTTCTGTGATGAATTTCAGGCCTAAAGATCTTTGGTGAGCTGTAAAGAAGCGTTGTTGTTTCGGTGGCACTAATTACGAATAAGAATTTCTTAATGAGTTGCTTTTTCTCGTTTTGATGTATCGATACGTTTAGACGGGGATTTAAAAAACCAAAATGGCCTTTTGAACCAAAGAACACGCAAACTAATCTCCATTTCTTTCGTGTACGCAGATATAATTTCCGCGGAGATACCAACGAAGTCAGGGGTGCCTAGAAGGACAGTTATTGAGGATTACGTGTGCTGATTCTGCTGGGGGCTGCCCCCATACGGCGTCCTTCTTACTCTTGTAGATGTTATGCTTCGGGCATAGTTGTGCCCTGCTTCCTCTTATAGGTATTATAATATACAGGGTGTCCCACGACGGAATGTCATCCATGAAATGGGTTAACCCCTGAATTATTATTAATATTTCAACAAATCCACCATTTGATTCGCCTTGAACTCGCCGTTTCCAGGGAAAAATGTCAAAAAAATATTTTAGAACGGTTTTTTTGCATTTTCCCAGTCTAATTTTCCACTTTCGGCAAAAACTCGGGTATATTCGTAATCAGCGGAAAATTTCCGATCAAATACACCCTTTTAATACTCAAAA
>JAPYZI010004918.1:0-11935 GCA_030523105.1 Ophioninae sp. A BG-2022a
AAAAAAAAATAAAAAAAAAAAAAAAAAACAAGCAAAAGAAAAAACCAAAAACAGGATTTTTTGTTTGGGTTCATACCAAAGATTTTATTATTTTTTTGTTGTTATTTTATAATATTGTAAATGATAAATAATAAAAAAAAATAATAGATATTTTTATATGATATTTTATTTTTAATAATAATATTATAAAAATTTATTTTTTTTTATAATAATATTACTATTTTATATTATTATTAATATTATAATAATTATTTTATTATAATATAAAATATTATATTTTATATTATTATTTTATCAAAAAAAAAAAAAAAAAAAAAAAAAAAAAAAAAAAAACAAAAACCATAAAGGGACAGATTTTTTTTTCGTCCTGATAATGGAGATGCAAAATATGGAAAAGTGGGACGTAATCGAAGAGTATCTCGAAGATTTTCCGTACTTCTGTGATTTAGTGAGTAAACGACTAATCGATCGATCGGAATATCGATTGGAAAAATCGATCGATTTTCTAACGTTCCGAGCAACGCCCTTCCCAACCTGAATTGATAACGATCGTCATTGAAAATCTCGTGAATTTTATTTTCGTGATTAAATTGGACGGTATTCATAATTAATAACGAATTTACGATGACGTCATTTTTCGTTCGAAAATCCACTTTTTTTCGATCGAAAATCAACGATCGAAAATACGTAATTTTGAATTACGTGATAATGGGAATTCCACGAGAATTTTTGGAATTTAAACTTCTCGTTGGAAAATTAAAAATAAAAAATTGTTGTTATTGTTTGGGTTTGTTTGGGTTCGAGGTTACGCGAGATGTACATTGTTACCTCAAAATCGATCGATATCAACGCTTTATCAGCGAGAAACACAACACGTCGCATCTGTACCACGAATCTTAAGACTTTTGCTTGAAGGCTTATCAGTTTAGTGCATCGAAGAATAAGACTTCGAACAAACTCGTTTGAGAATGCTAGAAAAATAATCAATACTAGGCTTCGATTATTTATTGTAAATAATTAATAGGAAATTTGGAATTTTTAGAGGAAATAATTATTTATTAAAAAAATTTATGCAGGTAAAAATAATTAGTATCGTTGAAAAAAATACAAACTAAAATGCGATAATTGATAAAAAAAATTTCAAATGACGAAAGAATCGGATTTGAAAAAGAAGATGATAAAAAATTGATTAAAACGAAGAAAAAAAATTAATTAAAAAATTATTACAAAAACTGGCATACATAAAAAAAAAAATTTGTTTTGAAAAATTAAATTCGATTGAAAACATATAAATAGAGAGAAAATATTAATCGAATAAAAATGAAAATTAATTGAATAATCATAACTCGTAAAATTAAATTGACAACAAAAATTGATTTGATAAAAGAAATAAAAATATATTTTCAAAAAGTTCCAAATTTGTTTCATCCAATTCGAATAAAAATGAGAATTAATTGAAAAATTATAATTCTTAAAATTAAATTGACGAAAAAAAATTGAGTTGATTAAAGAAATTGAAATTTATTTTTAAAAATCCAACGAATTTTGGGATACAAAATTTTCGAAAAAATTCGGCATAAAAAATATTCGAAAAAATGTTGATTAAAAACGAATTCGAATTGAACAATTTTCGAATGGATTTTGATAGTTATTTTTTGTTTTTGTTTTTGTTTTTTTTTTTAATAAAAATGTATAAAATGTCTCAGATCGACGAGAACGGGGATGGTTTCATCGACTTGGCGGAGCTGCGAAACGCGCTGGACATGTGCGGTTTCAAAATGCCCGGTTACAAGGTACGACAGATGATCGAGGAATACGACGACAAGGAGAGGCTCCAACACAAGGGACGTTTGTCCTTCGAAGAATTTGAAAAACTTTGCAAAGAGCTTAAAGCGAACGAGCTCGGATCCACGTTTAAAGCGGTAGTCTCGAAGAAGGAGAATCTCGAGACACTCGGCGGTATATCCGAGGCGTCGAGCGCGGGCACCACACATTCCGTTCGCCTTGAGGAACAATTGGCCTTCAGCGATTGGATAAATACGAACCTCGGATATGATCCTGATCTCAATCATTTGTTGCCCATTGATCCCGAGGGAAAAACGCTCTATGACAAGGTCAAAGATGGAATTTTGTTATGGTGAGTTCATTATTTATTTATTTATTTTTTTCATTTTTTTATTCACTATTTTATTCTTCATTTTTATTTTTTATTATTTTTCCTATTTTTTTTTATTTTTCATTTTTTTGTTTAAATGATTTTTCCTATTTTTTATTTTGATGGTATTTTTTACATTATTTTTCATTTATTATTTGAATGATTTTTTCCTATTTTCTATTTAAATGATATTTTTTACAGGATTTTTCATGTTTTAATTTGAATTATTTTTTCCTATTTTTCTATTTTAATAACATTTTTTAAAATTATTTTTCATTTTTTTATTTCAATTATTTTTTCCTATTTTTTATTTCAATAATCAAATATTTTTATTTCATCTTTTATATTTTATTTTTACACTCAGAAAAGTTGGGTTTTAAATTTCATGAAAAGAATGATCAATAATGCAATGTTAGAAATAATTTTTTTCTAATTTGACTATCGGTCTCTTATTGCAATTAATAGTACGTGATATTAGTGACGTAATAGCTAACGCTACCCTAACGGGTTTTTCCGCTATCATTCCTTTCACTTTTCGGCCCACTTTTGCAACTTGACGATTTATCTCAGATAATCTCTCCCTCAGTTGCCCACGCAGATTCCAATTCAATTTTTAGATGGTGACTTGACGAAATAATTAATAACACATTTGCTTTTCCTTCCCAGGATTTCAATTTCCCTTTGCTATTCCTTACCAGCATTTTTCACAGTATTGTAAGAAAGCTCAAAAGTTCCAATTGTTTCCTACTTTTAAGATACCTGATCTATGTGAGGCTCACTTTATTTGTTTTTAAGTACAAAAAAAAACTATGAATGTTGAAACAAAAAAAAAATGTTTATTTAAACATTGATTCAATAATCAACGTATTAATAATAATTTTGGTTCAGAAAAAAATGTTCACTATTAACTGAAAGCTTTTTTTTTTTAAAAAAAATCGTTTTCTGAGTCTTATTCAGTCCACTGTTCCTAATAAAGCCATATGCGTTGAAACTTCGTACAAAAAAAATTAAAAAATATATAATCTTCAATTTCAAACTTAATTTTTTGAATTAAAATAATAACAAAATTAAATAAAAAATTAAATAGAATTAAAAATTAAATTAAATTAAATTAAAAATTAAACTTAAATTAAATTCAACTTAAATATACGCTAACAACGCGTATAGTCCTGATAAACCACTATCTATAATTAGAACAAAGATTCACTAATTAATATTGAAAACATTTGTTTGTTTTCGAAAGTTCGTTGTACGTCGAAATCTATCGACTGCAAATTTGTTTGGGTTCCGTTTGAGTTTGTAGTTTTGAATATTTGAAACGTGGACTTTATTAGCCACAGGGGCTTACATGGATCAGATACTTTATTTATTTGGGTTTTCTGGGACTTGAAAAAACCGTTTATCATTCTTTTCTCACAAGTCCTCGATTGATGTCCAAACATGTAAAAAAAAAATTTAAAAAAAAAAATGATAAATCGATAACTAATAAATAATGTATTCAATTTTCCATTTCAGCAAAATAATAAACCACTCGTGTCCCGACACGATAGACGAGAGAGCTATAAACAAGAAGAATTTAACGTTGTACAAGAAGCACGAGAATTTGACGTTGGCGTTGTCATCGGCTCAAGCGATTGGTTGCAACATAGTGAACATAGACGCCCATGATTTAACGAAGGGTAGTCCACACTTGGTTCTCGGTTTGCTCTGGCAGATAATAAGGATTGGTTTGTTCAACCAAATAACGTTGGAGAATTGTCCAGGATTGGCAACGCTGCTGCAAGACGGTGAAAGAATCGAGGATCTCCTGAAGTTATCACCCGAAGCGATATTGCTTCGTTGGGTTAATTATCATTTGGAATTGGCCGGTATAACAAGAAGATGTACAAATTTCCAATCGGATATAACCGACTCGGAGATTTATTCGTATTTGATAAAGCAAATAGCACCGTCATCGAGTTCTGTTACATTGGAAGCACTGATGGAACCGAATCATACAACGAGAGCTGAAATAATGTTACAGCAAGCAGCCAAATTGGGCTGTCGAAGTTTCGTTACACCGAGCGACGTAGTTAACGGTATTTACAAGCTCAATTTAGCTTTCGTCGCTAACATGTTCAACAATTATCCAGGCTTGGATAAACCCGAAACGAGCATCGAAGGTTTGGCTGTTATCGAAGAAACGAGGGAGGAAAAAACTTATAGAAATTGGATGAACTCTATGGGCGTTACACCGCACGTTAATTGGCTTTACTCGGATCTCGATGATGGTCTCGTTATTTTTCAATTATGCGACATCATAAAACCCGGTTCCGTTAAATGGCCGAGAGTTCACAAAAAATTCACGAAACTACGGAAGTTCATGGAGAAACTTGAGAATTGCAATTACGCCGTTGAACTTGGCAAGCAAATGAACTTTTCACTCGTCGGTATCGCTGGACAGGACATCAACGATGGTAACACCACACTCACCCTCGCTCTCATCTGGCAACTCATGAGATCGTACACTCTGTCCTTACTCACTTCTCTATCCGCCACTCCTGGCAGCCGAGAAGTCGACAAGGAAATCGTTCGATGGGTCAACTCGAAACTTCAAGCTGCTGGAAAAACTACCAGCATCAAAGGCTTCCAAGATTATGCCATTGCTAATGGGAAACCACTCATCGATCTCATCGATGCCATCAAACCTGGCACTGTCAATTATGATCTCGTCAAGGATGGCGGCACTGAAGCGGTAATTAGACTTTTTGTTTTCGTTTTAGATTTTTTGTTTGGTTTTTTTTTTTCCTGTACTGTGTAAATGTTGTCCTGGCCTCAAAGGGTTTTTGGGATTTTCGTTTTTGTACAATTCAGTAAATTTATTAATGTAAAATTGAATTTTAATTTTTTAATGTTCAATTGAATGTAAATTTCCTAATGTCAACTTAAATGCTAATTTCTTTAGATCAAATTTAATGCAAATTTCTTAATGTAAAAATAAACATCATTTTTCCAATGTTAAATTGAATGGAAATTTCCTAATGTAAAATTAAATGTACATTTCCTAATGTAAAATAAAATGTTAATTTTATTAATGTAAAATTGAATGTAAATTTCCTAATTTAAAATTAAATGTACATTTTTTACTGTAAAATTAATTGCAAACTTGTTAATGTAAAATTATTCTCATGTAAAATTCAGTAAAAAAACATTTACGTAGATTCATCAAATATTTTCTTTAGCAAAAAAACAAATTTAAAAAAATGTTGTTATGTATTTTTTAAGGTCATTGAGTTTTAAAGTCACTTTTTCGTCGACTCGGCATTTAAAGTCGTTTTGTTAAAAAAAAATCTAATATCCAATCAAGAAAATATCTGCGTTCTAGTTTTAAGTATTTATCAGTTTTGGTAATTTTTTAAATAATTTTACATGACGATTAAAAAACAATTGTTTTTTTTTTTTCAGGATAACTTGGACAACGCGAAATACGCGATTTCGCTGGCGAGGAAGTGCGGAGCGCGGGTTTACGCTTTGCCCGAGGATATAACCGAAGTCAAGCACAAAATGGTGATGACCGTTTTCGCGTGCTTAATGGCGATGGATTACATACCGAGCATGGATTCGGTCAAGCAGAACAACGTAAACAACGCCAACAACGTAAACAACGTAAACAACGTCAACAACATGAACAACGGACAATAATAAAGATTGGACGAGTTTGTCATCAATCCGATTTTCCGGGATCAGGAAAATCGTCCTTTTCGTTTTCGCGCTGATTTCCCGATGACGAAACGTTCCGCGAATTGGAGAAAAAACGGCGGCGAGGGGGGTGGAAACGCGACGTTTTGTAATTCCGAGCGGCTTTATTTTTCAAGGTCGTTCGAAAAGCGCCCTCTCGGCGCTCTCGGCGTTGTCGCGCGGCTTCGCATTATTGTACATACGTAACACTCTAGATCTCCCGGAATTCTAGGATTAGCTTGGTCCTAAATTGAGACCCGTAAATTAGACGAGCTTCGATCGCGTTCCGATTGATTTTTGCTTTTCGAACGCTCGGGCGTTTCTTTCGTACACGAGAATGATTGTTATGTTTCCTTTTATTTTTTTGTCTTTTGACGATTCGATTAAACGATACGAGGATAAGTCACGATCGATCATGCTCGAATAATCGTTCAGTAAATTATCGATTATCGATCTTTCGATTTATATCGATAAATTTATCGATTATCGATCTTTCGATTTGTATCGATAAATTTATCGATTATCAATCTTTCGATTTATATCGATAATTTTATCGATCATCGATCTTTCGCTTTATATCGATAAATTTATCGATATAAAGCGAAAGTTTTTCGATTTATTTCAATAAACTTATCGATTACCGATTTTTCGTAAAATTTCGATAAATTCATCGATTATCGATCTATCGATTGATTTCAAGAAATATTCGAAGATTACGAAGATACTACAAAAGCGATTATTGAAACACATCGAATTTAGTGACATCGCCTGAAGTCAGATTTTCCAAACGATTAAGACTCGTTTTTCTGGAAAGTTAAAAATTACACTGGAATCCTTTTACCGAATCTTCGAACAAAAAAATTGAAAAATCTTTCAGTCGGAAATTGCACTGGATTTTTGTTCATCAATAAAATTCACGAGATGAAAAAAAAAGTCGAAAGAATCGATGACATAAGAATTTCAATTAATTGTATATTGAATGAGAATATAATTGAATATTTCCATCGATTGCGATAGCAAATGAATTTAAACAACAAATTGTACTTTTCCTTAGAATATTATCGTCGATAAATGCATTCAACATATCGCGAGATTGCGAACCAAAAAAATTCTTTACGATCCTTCGTTAGAAATTATTAAAAAAAAAATTAAACATTCCCACAAAAAAAAAAAAAAATATGAAAACGTTCCTCAAATTTCACCGAAACGCTCGAGCCTTTTTGATTCCCAATTTTTAATTTTCATTTTGTCAGTGTCTTTTGCAAATTCGTACCGCGTTTATTCCCTCAAAAACAAATTGAACAAAAAGCCAGAATCAACATTCCACTTTTGTGTGTTTTTTTTTGTTTTTATTTTTTTTTCATGACTAATAGAATCATCGAATTTTATACGGAGTTTATATTTATATATACATATATATATATACATATATACATATATGTGAATACACAGCAACATTTTTGCTCTCGGGAATTTTTCGAGCTCGTTAGAGTGGCCTCTTCATTAATCAATCGAATAACGTAAACGATCATGCAACTCTTAACGCTTCGCCCCGCTCGGTTGTTGGCCGTTTCCTTTTTTTTTTTTTTGTTTTTTCTTTTCTCTCTTTTCTTTTTTTCGTGCGCTCGTTGATTAATCGCGATTAATCGTCGATGCATTATTTCGTCACGGATCAACGCGCACATTGTAGGTATTATTAATCGTGTGCCATGAGATATACTTTCATACGTAGATGAGGAATAAACAAAAAAAAAGAGGAGAGGAAACGATAAAAAAATAAATAAATAAAAATAAAATGAAAAATTACGCAACGAAAAAAATCATATTCGTTCGCCGAACTTATTTTCGTATTTGTGTCGAAAAAATCGATTTTTTTGTTTCTCGATTTGAGCAATAATTATTCTCGTCAGTTTTTGTTGTTTAAACAACGTTTTCGAACGAAACGCGTATGTTTCGGAAATATCGTCACTTCACATTCTGTAATGTCGTAGATTACAGGATCAAGCGTAAAAATTTCGTCCAAAAGGAGCAATCTTTCGTCCATTAAAAACCGCCTCGTCGATTTTTTACGAAAACGTTTTAAAAAATTTGTACAATTAAAAAAAACGCGATAAAATTGGAATAGGAAAAAAGAAACTTTTACAATTGATAAAATCGCTATAAAATCGTAATCGTCAAAATACGACTTTTACATTTTTTTAAATCGTTACAAAACGATCACTCTAAAAAAAAATCTTTTCACGATCGTAAAAATTCTTCAAATATGCAAAAGTACTTTTTTTTTTTAAATCGATTTTGAAAAATACATAATTTTAAATCTTCGAAATGTACAGTCGTTGCACAAAAGCGACGAAAAAAAAGAGACGAAACAACGTTCAAAATAAATTTAAAAAATATTAAAAAAAAAAAAAACAATTTACAAAAAAAACTCTTTTTTTAAAATGCTCGAATTCAAACGACCTACGATCGATTGAATTCATCAGTGTTCCCTTTGGACGTCACTTTTCGTGTCTACCTGTACAAAAAACGTATTTCGACGATTTTTCACGTTCAATTATCAGCGTCAAGCGTAGATACATTCTAATGATTTTTCCACCGGAATATCAGAATTATTATTATCGATAAATAGAATATAGTCGAATCGTCGCGACGTGGACGTACGAGTCTCACCGTTCGTAATTTCATTCGCAATATAAACAATTATTTAATCCAATCATTTTTCACAGACGTAATCGATATAAACGCGACTATCAGGAATTCCCCCATATTTTGTACGACAATGTGTATCCATCGTGTTTTCGTCAAATTTGTATCGATCCGAAAGTACACACATACATATATATTATATATATATATATATATATATTTATATATATAATAAAATAAAATAAAGTAAAATAAAATAAAATAAAATAAAATAAAATAAAATAAAAAATACTTACAGATCGAGGTACATCTTGAACGAAGCCAATCGTTCTTGATCGAAGTAAAACGACAACAACAAAAATAAGGCAAACAAAAAATAATAACGGTTCCTACCGACATGCCCGGGGCATTTGCAATTAAACGATCCGAGATATGGATAAATTACTCGTGAAACGAGAAAAAAAAAGAGCGACGGGACGAAGGGAGGGGGGGGGGGAGAAAAAAAGGGTGAAAACGGGGTAAAAGTCATTCGATGAGTAGTTAAAACGCCGTCTAGATAGATACATATGCAAATATACATATAAATATGAATATAAATATAAATTGAAGAAAAAAAAATATACATATATATATATATATGTGTGTGTATGTGTATATATGTATATTTGTTTATTTATATTTATACTTATATTTATATAATATAATACAATATTATATTAAATAATAAATAATTACTGATTAATAATAAATGATAATTACTGCGGGAGATATAAAGCGTCAGTTCGTGTCCCAATTTTCATTATTCGATAACGATGCGAAGACGAATCACGATATCACTGGCCGATCGAAGATTATCGGTGAATCAGCGAGTACCGATCGATATAACTATGTATACGTATAATGTCGCGATAACGGAGCGAACGATGTAAATGATCGTAGCGTTAGTGGTAACTTGAATTCTGTTTGTATTTTTTTTTTTTTCTTTCTTTTTTTTTTCGCTTAGATGTAACTCGTAATTTAAATAAACGAACGATTTCAGCTAACTTCGAAAGAGGTGGTGTTTATTTGTTTTCCTAGCTCTCGGATCGATTTTTATCGGTCGAAGGTGGAGGGGGGTGATTAGAGAAATGAGAATGCGATCGTGGCTATAATATATTTTTTGGGGGCGTTTGTTGGAGGGTGCACTTTGAAAGATGCGTTTATATTATTTTTTGTATTATTTTTTATTCGCGGGATTTCCGGTCTGCGGAAGGGGAAACAATTGTTGGTTTTTTTGTTGGTTTTTTTTTAATAGATTTTTTGAGGAAAAAATCATTGTGTTGATTGGTTGATATATTTTATTAGGTTCTAGTTACATTTTTGGTCGTACGTGATACCTAATTATTATTATTATTATTATTAATATTATTATTAAAATATTATTATTAATATTGTTATTAATTATTTTGATTTCTTATTAGGTATTGATTATTTTTATTCAATAACTTATTAAATTTTTCAATTATCAATCGTTTAACGATTAAATAATGAAATTAGACAAATGATTGAACAAAAACGATAACGAGATAATGTTGAATGTAACGATCGAAGAACGCGCGAAAATCGTGGATTGAGAATTGTCGATAAATGATTTAAAACGTTTCGAAGAATCATTGAAGCAATGAAAAAAATTATGTAAATTACAAATATTATGACAATTATTTAAATTGAATTGAATTGAATTAAATTGAATTAAATTAATTTGAAATAAATTAAATTAAATTGAATGAAATTAAATTAAATTAATTTGAAATAAATTGAATTCAATTTAATTAATTATTTAAATTTGTTCGTTGGATGTCGTGAGAACATTCGCGAATTTTCGAAAAACAAAAAAAAAAACAAAAAACAAAAAAAAACAAAAACAAACAAACACACAAAAAATAGTATCCAGACGAAAGGTTTGCGCTATTGCATCGCGGTTGTGCTGGGCACGTATATATCACCGAGAGCGATCGAAACGGTGATTTTGTCTTTAGCAATGAACGACATCGTCTTTGACGTCATCGTGCCCTCCGTGTACCCGGTCGAGGTGAAATTTTCATTGGTTATCCTTATCTCGACGAACGAAGACGTCTGAAACGAAAGTACTCGGTCACCCTTGTTTCAGCAGCGAAAATAGCTATTAAAAAAAAATATATATATATATATAAAATGAACTGGATTTTTTCAGGCGACGATCAGTGCCCGAGTATTCACCACGTTCGAGACGAGTTTGTATCCATGAAGGACGTCTTCTTGACCGCGGCTGCCGAAAAAGAAATCCTGAAAGTTTTTGCACTTTGGAATGTTTTTGGTGCGATTAACGTCGAGTTTCCAAGGTGCAGTTTCATCGAAGTCATCAGGATGAGAAGTTAGTTTGAAAAAGCCCTTTTTCGAGTTCTCAATAAAGGCGGACGCGTCGACGGAACGTCGAAAAGTAACGTTCGTTTCAATCGGACAATTATCGATTATTCGAACGGTTCGAAATTCGGACGTGCCTCGTTTAAAATTTTCATTGAAGTTGACATCGAGGTTCAACAGGTCAACTATTTTTTGTATCATTCTACGAGAACGTTCGGACTTTTCGTTGCACCCTGATATCTTGACTCCACTCTCGTCGAACTCCAATAGAAACTTTTCGTTCGTTATTACAAAACGATTTGGATCGTTCTCGTTTATAGAATTGACGAATAATTTTTGATCGTGTCGTATCGTCGTGTCCTTGAAACAACACCATAGACTTATGGGATCGGGGGTGCATGACATTATCGTTTTTATAGAGTAATCCGTCGCGCTCAATTCCGGCCCAGTCTCGGCGCTAGAATTAATCGTCACGTGGAAGAAAAATGTTGGCTTGTAGTCGAAACGTTCGGACGGTACGACCAAATCCACCGCTGCAAACGAACACAACGAAAGTAAAGTGCGAAATTCACGTTTTTCACGTTTTTGCCTCGTTGTTTAATTTTTTTATAAATAATTTTTGTTTTTTTTTGTTTTTTTTTTCATTTTTTTTTGTTTTAGGCTTTGCTTGTTTCTGTTTTCGTTTGTTTTTGTTTTTGCTTTTGCTTACTTCTGTTTGGGTTTGTTTTCGCTTGTTTCTGTTTTCGTTTCTTTTGTTTTTGTTTTCGTTTGTTTTTGTTTTTGCTTGTTTTTGTTTTCATTTGTTTTTGTTTTCGTTTGTTTTTGTTTTCATTTGTTTTTGTTTTCGTTTGTTTTTGTTTTTGTTTTCGTTTGTTTTTGTTTTGGCTTGTTTTTGTTTTCATTTGTTTTTGTTTTCGTTTGTTTTTCTTTTGGCTTGCTTTTGTTTTCGTTTGTTTTTGTATTTGTTTTCGTTTGTTTTTGTTTTCATGTGTTTTTGTTTTCGTTTGTTTTTGTTTTGGCTTGTTTTTGTTTTCT
>JAPYZI010004919.1:0-13517 GCA_030523105.1 Ophioninae sp. A BG-2022a
ATGATTTTTCACGAAAAAAGTTCGGGGTTTACCAATCGTTCGATAACGCAAGAATTAATCGTCGAATTATTAATTATTATAAATGGTATAAATAAATATATAAATAATTATAAATAATTATATCCTTTATTTTTAATTACTTTTTATTATTATTATTCCATTTTTTTCTATTTATTCGCAAAACGACTACGATCGACGAGTTTTTATATTTTTTTTTCATAAAATAACGTGTGATAATTTAAATCAACAACGATCGCGAACGCGTTTAAATACCGGAAGGAAAATGGAACGCGACTATCGAAAAATGTGAAAAATTTTGCCGTCATCTTTTCTTTCGTCTTGTTGGCTCCGGCCTTCCCCCCCTCGCGTTTCACGTCACCCCATCTTCCTTCATCATCCAAACCGTTGTCCTTGAAGTCGGGAAAGTATGCAATTACAGCGTTTTCATAACTTCACGTTTCGAGGACGAAAAAAAATGGGAAAGTTTCGCGCGGACGAAACGGCGCGCGTTTGATTCAGTAATGTTCCAGTAGCTATCTCCTCGTACGCTCTTTTAACTTCCCCCCCTTTCTTTTTCCCCCTCTCTCTCTCTCTTGCTCCGCCGTTTCGTCGAAAGAACCCTCGGGTGTTGGATAAATTCCTCTGATTCACCGATCAGCCTCATAAAGCACTCGGAGTCCCGAGCAATTAACCGGAACAACTCGGCAAATTACGCACGTAAGAAGAAAAGGGTTGGATGATGAGAAAGGGAAGCCCGAATAATCGTATAAACGTCACGACTACGGGGCAAACTATAACGACGCCGAGGCGTCTATTTCGTCCGCCATTATAGTAAAACCGAACTCTACCTAAGAATAAATTTTGATAAAAAAAAACATTTTTATAAAAATTAATTTAAACTAATAAAATTAATTGAATTAAATTTTTGAATTGAATTTATCATTTTCAATTAAAAATTAATTGAATTAAATTTTTGAATTGAATTTTTTATCATTTTCAATTAAAAATTAATTGAATTAAATTTTTGAATTGAATTTTTTATTATTTTCAATTGAAAATTAATTGAAAATGATAAAAAATATTCGCTACGTAAGAATAAATTTTGATAAAAAAAAAAACATTTTTATAAAAATTAATTTAAACACAAACATTGAAAATAACAAAAAATATTCGCTATGTAGAATAAATTCTGATTAAAAAAAACATTTTTATAAAAATTAATTAAAACACAAACATTGAAAATAACAAAAAATATTCGCTACGTAGAATAAATTGTGATAAAAAAAAACATTTTTATAAAAATTAATTTAAACACAATGAAAATAAATCGTTTGTGTAAAAAATAAAATTCGTGTCTTCTGTTTTCGAAATAAGTGATTTTTTTTTTCGTTTTCGTTTTCGTTCGTTCTTGTTTCGGCCTAGCGAGAACGCTCGTTGAAAATTGGCAGAAATCGCGAAGTGTCCAAGGATAAGAGATCCCGAGTTCTCTCTCTCTCTACTGGAAGCTTCGCTATTTTCCAATATTTGAATTTTCTTCAAGTATGCTTAACGCAACACGGTACATATTCAAGGAATAAATGGAAACAGCCAGATTTCTCTTCCGATCTAAACCCCACCCCCCCCCCCCCCCCCCCCCCCCCCCCCCCCCCCCCCCCCTCCCCTGGAGAGAGGCATTTTGTCTAATGTATCCCCTCCCTCCCATCCAACGTTACTCGCTCGATTCGCGTTCTTTTTTTTTCGCTCCTCTCCCCACCGCCCTCTCGAGTCTTCATCTTCGCCCAACTGACTCTCCATTCATTCAAAAACGTTCATGAATCGTCGAAACTATTTATCAGCTTGCATCCGGTGAATTCGCTAACTCTCGTACTTCATTCGCCGTACAAAAACGTTTGTGCCGACTTTCTTCATTTTCCTTGACTTCGCGCAATTTCCGAGGGCCGTTCGGTCAAACGGCACGACCCGTTTGAGGCGAAACGACACGCGAAATTTTTCGAGATGTAAAGACTGGAGGTATCGATCGAGTATTGATATTTCGATATTAAAGGATTTTTAGTTTTTTAATTATTAAACATTTATGTGTTTTTTTTATTTTTTCGTTTGAGTTTTTAAGTATTAAAGATTTTGAGTTTTTTAGTATTGAAGGTTTTGAGTTTTTAAGTATTAAAGATTTTGAGTCTGAGTTTTGTAAATATTAAAGATTTTGAGTTCTTTAGTATTGAAGATTTTGAGTTTTTTAGTATTAAAGATTTTGAGTTTTTAAGTATTCAAGATTTTGAGTTTTTTAGTATTGAAGGTTTTGAATTTTTTAGTATTAAAGATTTGAGTTTTTTAGTATTGAAGGTTTTAAGTTCTTTAGTATTGAAGGTTTTGAGTTTTTTAGTATTATAGATTTTGAGTTTTTTAGTATTGAAGGTTTTGAGTTTTTAAATATTACAGATTTTGAGTTCTTTAGTATTGAAGATTTTGAGTTTTTTAGTATTAAAGATTTTGAGTTTTTTAGTATTAACGATTTTGAGTTTTTTTAGTATTAAAGATTTTGAGTTCTTTAGTATTGAAGATTTGAGTTTTTTAATATTAAAGATTTTAAGTTTTTTAATATTAAAGATTTTGATTATTTTTAAGTCGAAAAAAAGAGTGGTTTTTCATCGGAAGTAACGAACTAGCCGTTTTGAAGAATCGGCGGGCGTTTAGATATTCGTAAACGGATCGTGAACGTCGAGACATCTCTCAACGTTGCAAAACGTTTCGGAGAAGCTTTCGGTGAGTGAGACCGAAATTGAAACAATCCCGGGGCGTACTGTTTCTTCAACCGCCCCGACACCAAAGTTTCATCCCTATAATTTGATACAAAGTTTGGTCGGTTTCGGTGCACCGTATAGGCGGGGCGTCGTGCCTCCTCACCCGCCACTTCTTCTTCCAGCTTTCCTCAAGAATACGATGAATTCGGTTGGACCGAAAGTCGTTGGATTAACGGAGTGCACGGGGGGATCTTGAATTAAACAGTGAGCACGAATTGTTATTTTGTCGTCTCTTCTTACGTAGCTAAAATTAATAATATTTCGAGGACCGCCTGGGCCGCGTTAAACTTGGAATTGTTCGGAGACGGACCGTAACTAGATTTCCGAGATGTAATGCTCATTGTTGATGACGGAATTTCTGTATCGAGTTTGCCATTACTTTGGAAAAACGTTTCCGACAAACCCAAACGAACCCAAACACTGATATTATTATTCGATTTGAAAGAACCTCATCGAACAAGGATATTCAATGATGCGTCTTAACGTCATGTGAAACCGTCTAAAAAAAATAAAAAAGACACTTCGCATTGAAATATTTAATTAAGCATAACGAATTATCGAAAATTGCGTGAAAATACGTTGATATACCAAAAACGGAAAAGTTTTCGTCTCCGACGTCGAACAAGCACACTCGTATTTACTTCGATTAATTTGATTTTTTTTTTTGGATTTCTTTACGATTGATTGAATTTATTTAAGCTTGTTTAAGTTTAATGGCGTTTGTTTGGGTGTGCTTAAGTTTGTTCAGCCTCTTTACGTTTTTTATCCTGATCCATTCGTTAATATGAAAAATTGTCACGAACCGCGTGAAAATACGTTGATGCGCAAAACGAAAACGTTTGCGAATCAGACGTCGAACCGTAACCCCGTGTTTCAATTAGGATTGCGAATCCATCGAGCCGTCACTCTCGATCGGATCGAGTCAGTTCGCCGCTTCCAGAAGCTGTCTCTCGGAGCGAGAGACGAAAAAAGAGGAAACAATGGGAGGCAGCGAAGCTCTCGGTGTTTCCGTTTATTGACGCGATAATCGGGTGTCAATAGGTCGCGACAGCGGACGCCCCGAAGATCGAAGCGAGGGCACGGGGTGTTTCAGAACGTTGCTTCCGACGAAGCGTGCATTGCGGAATTAACGGTTGCTCCGAGTTGGGAGAAACAATCGTTGTACAGCCGTTGCGCTTTAGCCCCGACGAATCCTTGACGTTCGCAGCCGCAGCGATAGCCGGAGACAGCTTTTCTCGCGGACCAGGATCCGCAGCGACGGTAATGTACTCTTGGATGAGGCAAAAGGGGCGAAGGGGGAAGGGGACTTGAAGGGACTACCCTCCGAAGCCGTTTTATCCCGACGATCGTGTCCTCTTTATTGAAAGGATACACCGAGCCCCTGAGCGGAGTTCGTCGAGACAGCGGTGAACCGGGCTTAGCTGACTGCGGCATTTTACCCTGCGGTCTTCCGGTCAGTTCTTTCTTTCGTTTTTTTTTTCCTATCCGTTCATTTTCCTTCGTTCTTCCGTTCGGACTCACGAGACGATAACCCCACAGCATCGGGGTATAGAGCGGCGAGTTATTTTCCTCGACAATAATCGACGGAGAAACGAAGGGCTTTCGGAAAAATCCAGTATTCGGTGAGCGACCGTGACACGCGTCCCGGATGTCTGGGGGACAACTGGACGCGATCCAAAGACGCCACGAAGGAACAAGCATCGACGGTTATTGGCGTATCGAATTGGAAGCCGTCGACACCGGTAGCTTCCACATTCAAAATTGACAAACCCAGGAACCGAGCCAGGCTGCTAAGAGTTATACGGAATTTATCAACGAAGGAATTTTCGAAACTGAACGAGGAACACGTCCGTATAGAAAGTGGTCCGTTCGCGCCGTTTCGGGACGGAGAATGAGAAGTCTAATAATTCAAAGAGAACACCGCTTTGACTGACGCTTCGCATCGTAGCGAACAAAGGCTCGTCTCAGTTATGGATCGGTCATGAATGACTAGCCTAAACGCCGTTAGAGCGTTTCGGAGAGGATGAGATCTAGAAGGCCTACGAGAAAAGTGGCGATCCTAGCTGCGATAAAATCGCGTTACTTCCAGTTAACGTACAGCCGGATCTCACTAGGGGAATTGTATTTAAGATGATATACTTTTTGTTTGGAGGCAAATATTTGATTATTCAAAGGTGATAAAAAATAATTTTAAAGACACAGATTAAAAACGTTTAACTGAAATAAAATAACAAAAAGACCAATTACGTCTAAGTGGGTATGATGACACGCGCCAGTCTAATTTGACATAGGTTAGTTATCAGTCTATAATTGGCACTTGAACACCTCCATTTCATAAACTTTGGAGATGTTTCAATCATTCTCGATATTCATAGCCTACGTTAATCACGGCTCGTAACAAAGTAGTCGATAAAACAAAAAACCTACCTGATACGAATTTATCGGCAAAAACAGTTTCAACACAAAATTATATTTGAGTGACGAAATCATAATATTGCTGATACGAATTTATCGGCAAAAACAGTTTCAACACAAAATTATATTTGAGTGACGAAATCATAATATTGCACACCACATTCCAAACAACGCAAGCGGGCGGTCACTAATGTTTTGACTGGTGTCCCCATCTATAAGGTGACATGTAAACATCATCGAGGCACTTGTAGCGCGCATAGTGTAACCGTCCGGTCAATGACCAGGTACCCGGGTATCCATTTCAGCTTTGCAGATAGAATTTATTAACTTTTTCTTCAAAAAACTGTATAACCGTCTGGATCCCCGAAATTTAAGTAGTTTGAAACCCAATTTTTGTCAAATTTTTGTATAATCAATTATTTAATAATAGTTATTAACTATCAAACTTGATATCTCCTTCGTTCAATAACCAGGCACGGTATTGTTTATTATTTATTTAAAAGTCAAATTACCTCAATACTTTAATAGGTAGTCTCTTTAGTGTGTATAAGCCCGACATTCATGCATAACTTCAGTGGGTACCCGGGTGCCTGGTTATTGAACGCAGGAGGTATCAAGTTTGATAGTTAATAACTATTATTAAATAATTGATTATAAAAAAAATTGACAAAAATTGGGTTTCAAACTACTTAAATTTCGGGGCTCCAGACGGTTATACAGTTTTTTAAAGAAAATGTTAATAAATTCTATCTGCAAAGCTGAAATGGATACCCGGGTACCTGGTCATTGACCGGAGGGTTAACAGATGTAAACACTGTGTCGTCTTACCTGACTCCCCCGTCCATCTGGTTCTTTTTTACACTGAAAATCCAAGAGCCCTCCGGACACCCCGTATACGTTGGCGCTCACTCTGTATAGAGTTTCCGCGATACTGATAAATCCGCACGCGAGCTACAAACGCTGATGCTCGCGGTGCTCGCTTCGGCAGTGCGTCTTCCGGCGCCGCCGAGTCTCGGGCACGCCTTCGTCCCAAGACCAACGAGAACAACCATCCTCCCCAGGAACTCCGACCTCACGAGCTTGTTGTTGCACCTCTCGCAATGACGGCCAAAGAGAGATACGGGGAAAGGGTGACTGGAGGTCTTGGGGTGGATGGAGGAGGAAGCGAGAACGCCCCACGCGTGTATACGTGGTGCAACCTTCTTTCCTTATGCTCAGCGACTCTACCTACGAAATAGTAATTCACGCCACACCGTACTCGGGAACTCTACAGAACACACGGAAAACAGAGTCCATGGTACTTGCATGTTCGCAGGGTTCGCAGCTACGGGAATCTTCGCTTCTGTATACCCAACCGGTGGAAGAGGCGGAGGGAGGCCGTGGGGAGGGTGTTTCCCAGTTATTTACTCACAGCTAGCCGACGAGCCGAAACGCGCCCCGGGTGCCTCGATCAAACGTGTACAACGACTCGGTGGAGAACGGGTGAGAAGGGACGGGAGACGCGAGAAGGGAAACGAGGGTGTTTCGACAACACCCCGTGTTTCGTTCTTTCGATATTACCACTCTGGTATACCGCTAAGCAAACACGCGCCTGTACACTTGTTCAATTTGTATATAAATAAAAAACGAAGAAAAAAAAAAGGAACAACTACAGCCTCGAGAGGCTTTACGAAAATGTTCAACGAGATTCCCGGAAAGAACTTCGAATGACTTTGGAACACGGTTTTACAATCGAACCGAACTTTGCGGAATAACGCGGACGAACGCCAAATTTCGTACCCCATAAGCCCCGAATACTACCAATATTGCGGTGCCAATGAAAATCATGGGGTCAACGGTAAATCGTGACAATAAGTATAGATACGATGATAAAAAGCTCGCGGGAGTGTAATAACCGTAACATACTTTGCCACAGTCAGATTTTATCGTTATTTTCATTTGCTCGAATCCACCGAATTCGTATATGCAAAATATCCTATTTGCGCGCACCTCGGAACGATAACGCAGTTATATTCGATATCGTAGCAACGTAAAACATTACGGATCAGCGTAATCAACCGGGAATTCGAAAGCCGGGAAATTCGTTGTTCCGGTAAAACCAGCTAAGAGTGCAATTTGCATAATCGAGAAGCCCAATATCAAAATACACAGTTGGTACGATCGAAGATGAGCAAAAACGTTTGGCACGCACAAGAGCAATTTTCATACATGGCTGATGAAAAAAAAAAAACACGACGAATCGAGTTTACAATGAGCCGACTGACGGCCTATTAAACAACATTTTCCTGCAAACTCGGCTGCCAAAGGGGCTTCCATTAATTTGAACATTTTTGGACCGGCCAGGCAACAGCGGCCGGTTTTCGTTGTCCGGCCAACATCAAACGGGTTTCGGCTGGCTCGCCCTAACCGAGGACAGAGCGAACGGTAGGTTCCAAGTGCGGATGTCCGTGTTTGCACGAGCATGCGGGAAAGCCGGTTAACAAAGGGCGAGTGGAAGCGGTTGGAGGGAAGGAGGAAGGACTGGACCTCCAGTACGGATGCTTTCAACGTATTGTCAGCGGTGTGCTGCTTCGACAACGGTCATCCAACATTCTCCGGTAAGGTCCCTACCTTACGGACGACCCTTCAGGTACATAACCATTTGACAGCGTTAGCTTTTAAAAACGGCGAAACGTCGCGTTTGTGCCCAACGTTCCACCGCTGAAAAAACGTTCGCGTACCGGGTGCAGACAGCTTCTTCGAAACGCGGTTGTTTACTCGTCTCGCTCATCCAAGTGAGTAGTCGAATAAGGCTAGTCGAGTTGCGGTAACCGAGAGAAAGAAAATGCTGACGATGAGTAAGTAGAGTGTTGGTAGTTAGGTTGCCCAGCAAACACCCTGTATACACGGATATACGCGTGTGCCAACTCTGGCTCTCCTGTCACGCGTCTGGCACACACTCGTTCCACCGGTATTCTCTCCTTAACCCCCTTCCCACTATTCTCGGCGACTTCAACGTAATAGCATACGCGCAGCATCCGGAATACAGGGAGTAGTGGCGGCGGCGGCGGCCTATACTCCAAGCTTCGCCAAAGTTACAGCTCCCAAATTGCGTTTGTCTACAACGGTTAATTGCCGTCGGGAATATCGCTCGACTATGAAGTGACTCGTAATTAACCTGATGGAACCTCGAAAATTAAATTATTTGTTGAGTATAAACACCACACGGACCCGAAGTGCGAGAGGGAGGAAGGAGACCCCGATTCACGACCGAATAGTCCTACTCAACTTCATCATCATTGACGAGATTGCGCGTCTTTCTCTCTCTCTCTCTATCTCTTTCTTCCTTTCGCAAACCCAAACGAACCCTCGCACTCGTCGTAAACTGTTTACACCGATTATTTGACTCATCCTGCGTCACTCGTACAACCGTTAACGGACTTAATCTCCTAATCTCCTAATAGTCATAGAAACAACACCACAAAAATTGATGTATTCACCGATCCGACCAAGCGTTACCGGTCAACGTAAAATCTTGGCTTTCATCGACGCTCACCTTGACAATTTTTTTATTCGAGAAGAGTGACCAACTTGCCTCGGAACTTGGCAGTAGAACGGAACAACTCGGTTAACACTGACTCGAACTTACTCGGGGACCTCGTTTGTTCGAAACTCTGATGGTGATTCGATGCGGCGGTACAACATTTGATAACTCTCGGACCAACTTGGCACAGAGCGGGTCATCTTGTGGGGGGGGGGGTCCGCCACCCAAAACTAGGAACATCGTGAGAATTACCAAACGTAACGAGGTTGGATGAGAATCACCAGAAGTAGCAGCTATGAAATGTAGGAAAACGAAAAACCGTAAAACAATAATCATAACTCCGTTCGATCGTTTATACTGGAATACCGATTGTACTTTTTGCGGTTGTACGAAACTTCAAATTTTATTTACTTTATTGGAGTTCGAAAGAAAAAAAAGTTTACTCCGTCAGTGAGCAGTCTCGGTATCTCGTGTATCATGGTCATTTTCTCGATGTCCACACGTCGAGTCCGTACTTTCGCAATTGGACCGTAAACACGTGGCAATCTCGATATTATTCGTTCACAAACAGAAAGAGGGGGATTGATGCAATCAAATAATTTTTTGTAAAGATCCTAGCGGTGGCCCCGTGCCGAATGAATCGGACGGCGAGCAAAGTTTCGTTCCCACAAGTTCCAGCAATTAGGCGAAAAGTTTTTCTCTACTTTTTTCAACCCGAATTTCATTAGCTACGCTTTACCGCTGGTGCATGGAATTCGCAATTCAAATACACCTATTTGGCATTTCGAACTTTCTCGTTATTGATCTATACGGAAGGAAGTGGAGGGGAAGTCGTGATGTATAGCATACCTGGTTTGTTTTTGTTTTTGTTTTTCTTTTCATACCAACCGATCGCCAGAGAAATTGAATTCCTCATTTGCTTTGCCAATTAATCAATGCCGTGGATTCATAGAAATCAAGAGTATAAATTAATGTACGAATTCCCAGGATTAAGTGAAAAATTGAAATCGTTAAATTATTTGGCTTTGAATTTGATCTTCGAGTGGGCAATTGCCGTTGCCACTCTTTTTGGCATCGACAATTGAAATATCAGGAAATTTAACATTTAAAAACGTTGAAATGTTGATCTTCAAGATTTCATCTGACAAATAGTCTGATTACACATCAGATCTTATTCTTTCTCCGCTCTTCCGATTGCCTTTTTTAAATATTAAGCATTTTCCTTTTTTAAACAATACGCCATGGAAAATTTCCAAGGGTTTCCATACTTTTTCACCACCTTGTATATATATTCATCTATCTCGCTCTTTTTTTTCCTACAACCTTTTTCTCGAAAAAAAACGAATGAAATCTTGGATTCCCGCGACTCGTTAAATCCTCAGCAGCTCGACGAGTCGATGGTACGACGCGTGCCAACTGCATACTTCGGAGACTCCATCTACCGTGAATCTATACGTAGTACGCGTATCGCAGCAATATTCCATATACCGTATCCGAATCTCGTCTCTTCTCTCGAGCATATCGCGTATTCTGGAATAGCGAATGTATACCCGCGGTTCTCGAATCTCTGAAACTTTTCCGTTTTATTCCAATGTTCAAATACTCTCGCGATATACAATCACATGAATTCACACAAATAAGAAAAAAAAATCTTTTGACCTTACGAATCGAATTTGAAAAAGAGAATAGACAAAGAGAGAAAGAGAAAGAGAAGCGTTTCTTTCGTGCTCAGAAATATAAGTTTCCTAACGGCACTGTGCAGAACGGTTTACAGAACGAAAAAATTACTGGGGAGTGTTTGTTTTCAATTTATTAAATAATAGCAATAATAATAAAGATAATAATGACGGTGACAGAGTTAATTCCGAAAATAATGAAAAATGATGATCGCCGTGATGACGATTAGCGTGTTACGAGTACTTTGAGCCGTTTCTACTAGCAAGAGTGATCCAGCCGGATCGTAAGGCAGGATTCTACTTGAGAACTCGAACAAAGTCTGGTTTTATGAATTTTTACGAGATTATGAATAAAGGTATTGTTGTATGGTTAATTAGGCTTAATAAATACACTCTTGAAATACGTTGAAAAAAAAATGTTAGTACATATTTTATGAACTATCGATATACAAATACATTATTTGAATGCAACGCCTTCACGGTGGTACCGCAGAAACTAAACATCGCAGATGTCGGGCGACATTTTCTCAAAATCGTAAAGAAATACCTAAAAATTGTGACTTCCCACGGATTTCCACAAATAATTAATGAAATCGTATGATTAAGGTACCGAAATGTGTGTTTTGACTATGGGCATGCTGCTCTTCTCCCCTCCGAGTCGTGGCATTAGCCAAACTCTCTGTTTTACATCATTTCCATCACGGCGCTCGGATGGTAATAGAATCTGCAATTTTTTTTCGATTTTAGAAATTTAGTGAGAAGACAACAGCCGTTCGTCTATCAATTTGACATTATCCAGTCGAATTAAGTGAAATTCTGAAGAGCCGTTTAGGAAATTCGTGAGAAATTATTACCCTGATTGGCGAACGAGGGTGGGAGGGTATGCGACTCCTTCTGGAGTCGCCACTGGCAGCATCAACCGAAGTTAGGTTCAAAGAAAGTGGAAAAACTGAAAAAGCAGAAGAAGAGGAGGAAAAGCACAAGAAGAAGAGGAAAAGCGGAAAAAACAGAAGAAAAGGCAAAGGAAAACGGAAATGTTAAGCAGCCCGTAAAGGTGCACTCGGAATAAAAAGATTAGAATAGAAAAAAACTAATCGTTGTACAAAAGGTACAAAAAGACAGAAAGAAAGAGAGAGAGAGAGAGAGAGGATGACAAATAAAGGATTGGTTTCTCCGGGAAGATGTCCGACAAAGGTCCACGTTATTAGCCAAATTCTCGAAGCATCGTATTTCTTCAGGGTCTTTGTTCACAGTTCCCCGTTGTATGGGGCGATGCTGGAGTCCGTGCGAGCAGACAGTAAGGTGAATCCGACTTGAATGCTGTACCGATTTAATAGCCGGAGGAATCCCGTAATTGAAGTCGTAGCCAGCCATTCGAATCAGCCTTGTTACATGGTACAGCATGCACCACGGATAGAAATGCATTAAGCAGACACGCGCGCGCACCCAACAGCGTGAAGCCCCCGAATTCGACGTCAGGTTTCTCCGTTTGAGATATTCGGAGCGTGCTTCCGTCTTGGCTATGTACAATTTGGCACGTTAATTTCGCGCTTGCCCGCCAATCCATCCGAAAACGGAGACACAGAGAGAGAGAGAGAGAGAGAGAGAGAATCGCGTAAGCGACACAGTTTCTACCGATTCTTCGGATACTCCATTTTCACTAATTCGGCAGCTATCCTAAACTCCTCCATTTGCATTACAAATGACTCTCATCTATGATATCTAAGCTGTCGATTAGCACGTTGATCGCCACGTGAGTCATCGGTGGCTAACATTGGACTTTCCGTTTAGGTCGCGACAACCACTGCTGGCTGACAGCGTGTAACATGATGTAGAACTATAAAATTTACACTGTTTTATAGAATTACAGAAAATGTATTTACTTGGCGTGTAACGCGTTGAATGAATGCCAATAGGGACCACGTTCTAAACGGAAACTATCTTCTATTCGGATAAGAAACATTGGTCCTACAATTTCAGCGTTTCCAAGTGGCACGCGTTGACTGACATCCTTAAAAATCAGCTTGACGCTTAACGCGTTAAAAACTATAACGATTGCGCGCTAATATCGTAATTGCCCTTGTGTAAATACTGTTTTCAAGGATCTGGGTTTAAGGAGCATCCTAGATTGCTTTCTCCGTTTCTTTGGGTCCGTCAAACTTTTAGCGGACTTAGCCCCTACGCTCCGTGATAGTTCGACGAGACCCTGTTGACGCGAGGAAAATTACGAGAGGCAGACCACGGAAGATTCCCTAGTTAATGAAGGTGTTTAGATGCGAAACGTGGAAGCCGTTTCATCTACATCGAGCCCCCCAGTTACGCAAGGGCAATTAAGACGTCCCTCGTCGTCTTCTCCTTTAAATTTCGTTCCGAAAGCTCGGTCGGTAGACTGCGTTATCGACCTAAAAACGCAAACGCGACTCCCAACTTCGTTGGTCTGCGATGAGAATCAATCCTCATCAGTGAATTGCAAACCGAATTTTTCTTCCTTACCCGGAGTCCATAACGAGTCTGTGATTTTCGCATCGATCTCCTTGAGGGAACGACGAACGTGTCTCCGTTCACTTCCCGTTTTGAAAACTACTATTCTCTCAACCGGCTGAACCAATTGGTACGAAATTTGTTGTGTGCATTCAGAAAGATAGCACCGAGAGCCTTCCAGTCGCCATTTTGCACGAAAACGTTTCATTCTTGAGAAATCGCGGTTTAAAACGTTTTGACAATCTCTCTCGCACTCGTATGTCACGTGGTAATGTTCGTTATCGTCTTAAGAGAATGACGAACACGTTCCTAGCCACATAGAAATTTCAAAATCTAATTTCTCCCACACTATTCAACCGCTTTGCATGAAATTTATTGTGTACATGCAGGACGCTTGCTCTAAGAGGAACATGCTCGGCATTTACCAAAATTTTGAAAATAATTGCCCAGGATGTGGTTACCATGGGAGCAATTGCGAGCTACGATCCATCGTGTTGCACTTTCACAAATTTCCTGAGCATAAGCCTCTCAAGCGGTCAAAAGTACACATTTTGAGCTTTGTTTCGTCTATTTTGATGAAGAAATAGCGGAGAAATTGGTTTTAGAAAATTTTCACATAAATGT
>JAPYZI010004920.1:0-20694 GCA_030523105.1 Ophioninae sp. A BG-2022a
CGATGGTCCAACTTTGAAATTCTGCCAAAAATCGAAAAATTATCGGATTCTAATGATTAAAAAAGCAATTCGAAGAGAAAATCATAACGAAGAGATTGAATGCAAAGTGGAATCCCAAACCCTGAAGAAAAAAAAGTTATCGATGATTTAGTGAAAAAACGTTTATCCGTCAAAAATCCAAAAAAATTTTTGATTTTTTATATTTTTTTAATTGACCCATTTCGATGTAATTTTATCTCCTGAGAACGAATCTACCATTCATTTTCTCCAAAACCCAAAATTCCCATGAAAAAATTAAAAAAAAACTTCTAAAATCACGATTTTTTTGTCGTGTGCAGTGCTTTCGACGAAAAATCGTTCAATGACCTTATTTAACATTTTTCTCATTATTAAATATTATTGAATTCTTATTGAACATTTTTCTAGTTATTGAATATTAATGAACTTTAATGAACGATTTTATAGTTATTGAATATTATTCAATTCTCACTCAACAATTTTCTTATTATTGATTATTATTGTTAATTATTTCAATAATTTCCCCATTGCAAATATACAAATTTGATAATGCTTTGTGCGTCCGTTTCATAGATTTATATTTTTCGTTAAGGCTTCAAGAGATTCATAAAATCATTAAAATTCGGATACTCCACGTAACGATCATCTTCCGGCACTCGTGATTGGTGATTCGGGAGAAGCAACCCCCGGACGTAATATCGTCCGGTACGAGCCATACACGCGTACCGTGTTAACTACTAACGAACAAAAGGGCGTAAGTCGTTGAGCTTCACCAAACCTTCCAACTCGCTTCAAAACCCTTCATCCGTTAGCAAATCCCGATCCGATAATGTTTCGATAGATTTCAGTGAACGTGCCTCGAATAAGTCCGTTATGATTTCTGTCCCCGTTAGCTAAACGTCTCGATGAGAGTGACGCGGAGAGAGAAAGAAAAAGAGAGAGAGAGAGAGAGAGAGACGTCGATGAGGAAGTTTGACAGTTTGCCGGCGGAAACGATAACGAGGACTGATCGATTTATGTGCATATATGGGTCTTTCCATGTCGACCCGAAACATCGAGTCATCACAGAACCCAAACAAACCCAAACAAACACGGATAATTTTCTTCATTTATCAGCTCGTTTCGGACGATTAATAAATTTTGACAGCGAGACGTTAAAATAATAAAAATTGTCGATTAATAAAAATTGACAGCGAGACGTCAATGCCTCGCTGTCAATGTTGACCGGGAGAAGAACTTAAATCATTTCGTGCATTCTTGTCGGAAATTTTTTGTCTACGATACGTACAATAATAATTTGGATAACGAAAAAAAACGAAGAAATAAAAACAAATAATCGTTGCGTTCGAACGATGCAAACTTCAACGTCATAAATATGGATTTTTCATACTTTCATCGTTACTTCCGAAATGATCAGCTGATGGGACATTTAACCCCCCCCCCCCCTCTCCTACCCCGCCTTTTATTGGATTCTTATTCGAAAAAAAAGATTATCGTTCAACATCGCTCGATTACTTATCAACTCTGAAACTTGGCGATCAACTGAAAACTTTTATCACACTTTTTTTTCGATGTAAAGTTAAACGAAGTTCCGACACCCAGTTATCTGATTTCACGAGCCAACACGAATGGTCTCGCGAGACTTCAACGATTTGAGGTAGTTGAGTAATTCACTCTTTTACACCAGATCCAATTGGGTGAAATTTTGATCGATAGGAAGAGTTTTCCTTTTCTAAAGTTTCGTCGAGGAAATTTAAACTATTTGAAAAAGTTCGACGTCATTTTATCCGGCAAGTCAATTTGTAACTTTTCGTTTCGAAATCTTCAATTTTGGTTTGGATTGAGTCCTTCTTTCAGCAATTCAATATCGTCTGTAAATATTCCTGGAAGTTTGGTACGAAGTGTTTTTTTTTTTGTTGCTATTGAAAAATTTGGACTGATTTTCAAAGCGTAATTAAGCCCTAGCAGATAAATCTGTCAAGCCTACTGTTTGACACGAGATATCTCGCATGTGTCACGCACACGCATGTGCACGATATCTTGTAGGAAGTTTCCAAAATCACGATAGACACGTATACATATGCAGGGTAGTTAATGTAGGATAAGGGCAAGCAACCCGGATATCCGCGAGAGCGAAATTTCCGGTAATCTATAGGTACGTAGACGCGTATAACCCGGTACTATACACAGAAGTAAACGCCACGATGGTATTGCCTGTATTTCTCTTGACTCCTCATCACGTGCCGTATGGGCTAATCCATTTCGAATCCATTTTTTCATTAATTAATCATTTATACAAATAAACTAATAAATTAATAAATTCCAAAATTAATATTTAGAATAGATAACATTGTAAAATAAGTTGTAGTATTTTCAACAGCCGATTCTAAAATACGTTTTAATATTCTCAACGGCGAACCGAAAATTCGAAAATAAGTTTTTTGAGACGCGAACATCTTAAATTTCTGACATTGCGTTGGGTCGAACAGTAACAAAAAACAAGATTCCCGTATTTTTGTTTTCGAAAAAAAAAAATGCTTTTATCGACAATACTCATTGCTGAGACGAGAATCGAACGACAAACCGTCCGTATTCACCCTAAAGGCACCAGATAAATGCGGATGGGGGAGCTTTTGTTTTTTACAAATATTTTTTAACGTTCCTCGATGGAGCATAAAAGATTGTATTAATTTGATTAAGAAATCACCAAAGTTACTATTAATTTATTAGTTACTTTACAGTTAATATTTATTTTAATTTATTAACTATTAATTAATAGTAGTTTATTAAACAACTATCAATTTATTAGTTACTACAAAAGTACTATTTATATTTTGGGTTATATTTGAAGCTAATCAGATTAAGCTACAATTTTCCGTGTGACATAAATTTTTGTTAAATTCACGACAAGAGGATTTAATTGCTAATGCGAAGCGACAAGGGGATATAAGGATCTGACGGTTTCGGGTATATTACAGTGGTACGAGTCGACGTGCAGTGAGACGAGGACGCGTTTACAAATTCTCTGTGGTCCGATCTCTCGCTTAACAGTTCGGAAAACCAATAAAGTTGTCTCATCATTGAATCCCTTTGCTGTCAGTAAAAGCAAAGCTCCCAAGCTTTACGCCTAAAGGACACTCGATACGTGTGATGTCTAGGGAGGACCAATATTTTTATTGCGTGATTACCGAAACCTGATGATTAATTATTTCCGAATGGTATCGCCGAGGCTGCAATCTGAACAAACACCAAGATCCAGAAATTGATCTCAATCAAAAGTAACATTTTATCAAACAAATGCGTGGCAATCTTTCACAGAAGCATTTTAAGTATTCTGACATGGTGGATTTGGATAATACGAGACTGCCGGAAATGTGACACCCAAAGAGACAATAAAAAAGTAACGATTTATTCTCGAAAAAAAGGATGTTTCTTATTATTATTATTTTTTAAATTTGATTATTACTTACTTACTCTGATCATTTGTTTTTTATCGATTTTTCTCATTTACAGATGGAGCTTGTTTATGTTT
Source organism: Ophioninae sp. A BG-2022a (assembly GCA_030523105.1). Classification (NCBI taxonomy): domain Eukaryota; kingdom Metazoa; phylum Arthropoda; class Insecta; order Hymenoptera; family Ichneumonidae; species Ophioninae sp. A BG-2022a. The sequence goes on from JAPYZI010004920.1 coordinate 3,551, forward strand.
GTTTAGCACTGTTTAAAAAATGGCCAGTTGAAGTCGAACAAAAAACGTATAAGATGTTGGACGAACGTTAAATCGTTAACAGAATATTTTAAAAAATATTAAAAATGATTAAAAGTATTTTAAAAAAATGAAAACTCAACTGCCAGTCTTAAATGACACTCGATCTTTTATTACTTTCTAAAACTTCTTGATTTCGAGATTCTATCTAGCAAACTCGCGAAACTCATTTTTTAAACATTTTTATTTAGCCATCGTCAGAAAACGACGGGCTTGAAAGTTCATTTAAATATGTAATATTCATGGTTACACTAAATCGTATTTCGCGATTTCCGATTATACCTCAGTGAATGAGAATTTAAAAAAAAACACGCTGACGTCTTTTATCGTAGCTCAAATCTGCCGAATATTTTCGTACGAACATACAAATGTATTTGTTCGTTGAATTTCGACGACCCTTTCAGCAACGATTTTTCCTCTATTTAAAATACATTGAAAACCAAACGTCGTTACGCATCATGGGATTTTGAAGCCCATAAGTAGAGCGCAGCACTTCGTTGAACATCGGATTTTCTCGATGACGTTGATATTTCCGTGTACCAGCGCATCTTTGAACTTCACGGTGCGACGGCTCTAAGAGCGTTTCTCCAACTTCAAAGAAGCATGCACATGACGTATAATAGAATTCGATAGGGGGCCCCTTTCCTTTACCCTCTGGGTAGAATGCACATAAAAAACAAAAAAAAAACAAAATAAGGATCGATACAAAAGCGTCTGGCGTTACTACAGCTGCTCGTAAAATTTTTATCTCTCTCGTGATTTATAAAATAATATTCATAAAGACGTACTGGGCGATGCAAAAGCCATCAGACGAAGCTTTTACGCGTCCTATATAAGCGAGGAAGGGTTTCGATCAATTTCCTACCCTTTGGTGGGTGACGTTTAAAAAAGAAAAAACAAGAAAAAAAAGACAGAAACGAATCCGTTTGAAGTAAAATTTCACTTCAAACGAGGTACTTTATTGCTTCCATTTTTTTCACCACCCGGTTCTATCCTCCCCCTTCACCCAGTCACCGCCAAGCGTCCAACTTGGTAAAGGGTTTGGGGGCTACCGATCAATTTTGCCAGACACCGGAAGTTCGATCTCTGTGCGTTCGGGCATGTCTGAGGCGCAGGGGAATCAGAACTGTAGAAGGCGGGGGGTTGACGTCGAGAGGCGAGAAATTTCTCCGCAGGACTTTGAACAAACGTAAATTGCCGCGGACGAAAATAGGGCCCGTAGAATCACAGCGGCTGATCGAATCTCTCCCGTCGATTATTCTCTCGCCCGAGCGAGCTTCACGCGCGAGCTCAAACGTCAAGGCCATTCGCGGCTTGGTCTTAGTCTCTCTTTTCTCTCTCCTACCGATTATCTCTACTCTACCGATCACCCTCAAAATGGTATTTCATCAAAAGGCACGAGAGCGTTTACAATGGTCCTTTGGATTGCTCAAACGAGCGAGAGGTGGCCACGAAACGACCCAGGGATGACACTTTTAGAAAGCCCCCAGGAAACTTCCCTCTCGGTATCAGACTCGCCACCTCAAAATCTATTGTTCCCGTGGCAGCTTGTCACGTCTCACGGATAACTGTAAAAGGGAACGAAACGAGAGAGTTGACTCGGTACGACCTCGTACGAGGAACTGTTGCTCTGCGGAATGGCGAACGCGGGGGGGGGGGGGGGGGGGGGGGGGGGGAGAGAAAGATCCCGGATAATTGATTCATCCATTTTACAACGCTGCCGCGAGATCCCGGATAATTATCTGCCTGAAGAGTTTGTGATAGGTTTTCTTGATTTTGACTTATGGCGGAACGATCCCGCTGATGTGACAATAAATTCAATTTATTGTTCGTCAAATATCATATTACGTATATTAAAGTATTAAAAAAATGGTCACAATTTAATAATAATAATAGTACAAATATAAATAAAAAAGAAATTCTATGAATTATTCTAATTCATCGAACGATTTTGAAAATTAGTATTATTTAAATTAAATAATAATTCATCAATAATGATAAGAAGAAGAATTATAATATTTGAATCTTTTTAAGCGAAATAATATTCCAGATTATTTATTATTTCATTTTTATTTGTATTTTTGATATTATTATTTTGTAACGTTTCGGAATGATCTCACTGATGTGACATTGCAGGATCTCTACTGGATTATTCCGATCGTAAATCGGAAATTGTGGAAATTGAATTCGGGTTTTTTGTCGGAACCACATAGAGCTTCGCTAACTTTATTAGAGACGGCTGGTCCGGTCACATGGGCCCTCAGTGGATGGTTACTTTTATGTTTTATTTTCATAATTTATGTTTAGTTGCGAACTTCAGACCCACGTGATTTTTGTAAAAATAAAATCCGTACAGGCGAACCGAATTCCAAATAACGAAGTTTGGGCTATATTCGAAGGTGTGAAGAAAATCCAGTTGATCATCAGCGAATTTGACACACTGAAATTACTCGAAAGCTATATTTAGAATTGTCATAAAAAATGTGGAATCCAAATGTACTTTGGAGAAGTTTTGACGGAGGCGATGAAAATAAAAATTTTTTTTAAGAACTTCGGCGCAGTGTGCTTCTAGTCTATATTGATGACTCTAATTTTACATTCTAAATTTACATTCTCTTCGAAAGTAACGGGCAAAAGTTTCGGAAAATCCATTATTCCACCCAAGTGTTCATTTATTTATTTTTTTTCGTGAACCCTATCTCGAAAACAGACGGTCGATAAAAGAATGAATCTCGAGATAGCAACCCGCTTTCATTACCCTTCTGCATCCCGGAAATACCCAAGACATCCTTCAACGTTGGGATTCACGATAAAAGACATATTCGAATGTTTTTTTTTTCACAGCCGTATGCATTTCTCCGTACAGTTCTCGTGGAATCACGACACGGAGGTCTGGTCTGAAAATATAATTATCCTTACGCGAACTCCGATCGCTCCGGCGCTACCACCGCTCTCGAGACTCGAGACCTATTCGTACTCAAACAGCAGACTATAAAAGCACACATCATTTTTATCGAATCGCGATTCCGTTACTATTCGAGCGAGGATTGTCCCCGTGAAAAAGAAACGCATTTTACTCTGGAATGGAATGCATGATGACGATGCACCTTGCAACTTTACGAAGCACCGAAAACGATGATCTTTTCAATTCATAAATTATGTACAACAACTCCCAGTTTCAACGATAACTCCAAGATTTTTATTTTTAGTATTTTATTATTTGACGATTAACTGAAAATAAAATTCACAAAAATTTCGACCAACGAAATATTCACGTTTCGTACAAATTTAAATAATTTCTTCGAAAAAGTAAATTTACAAATATTTACAAACGTAACAAAGTTTATAAGTTTTCAATATAAAAATTTACGGAATTCTACAAATTACAAAAATTCACGAATAACAAAAGTGGCCATAATAGAAATACTAAATTTCCTATAACCATGAAAATAATTAACTGAAAGAAAAAAAACCATTTCGTTGCATTCAAGCGATTAAAACTTCAGCGTCATCAATTTTGATGATTCGGATATCGAAATTTATCATTTTCCTAATTATTTCAATAAAAAATGCAATCGAAAATGTTTATTTCGTCAATTTTCTTCGAGAAGTAAAATCGACAAGCTTTTGTTAAGTTTTACGAAATTTCGTGTTATTTGCTCATTTAATATACTCGATTGAACTCGGACGGTATCATTGGCATACTTAATCCTGATAAAATTCATTAGAAACTTTAAAATAAAAATTCAATAAACGAGGAATAAAGTGAAACGTTTGGAAGGTTACTGGATAGTTTTCGAAGGAGAGTCCACGCAACAAATTCAATGCTCTAAATTACGTAGGTCTTTCGATGTCTCCAAGGAGGCTACTTGTGTGCGGGGGCAAGAATTCGAGGTTCGATCGGAACGGACGCTCACGTGAATGTGTACGATCTGTGTTACTCCTCTTTGTGTTAACACAGAGGAGTAACACAGGGAGGATTCTTCGGGAACGAAAACTTTATCCTTTCATTACAGGAACTCCGTGTACATCGCGGTTTCCTTTTCACGAGTACTCACGAAAGCTGAGCGGTGGAAGAGCTGGCTAAACCGATTTGAAAGGGATTCACCACCAAGTTGAAATTTACCTTCGAATTGCGACAATGCTAAAGGAGAGAAACCGAGATAACGCAATGGAGATTGAGCAAATGTAAAATTAGAAAGATAACAAATCGTCGATGATAGAATTTCAGTTTCACGTCGATTTTCCGCCTAAGTATCGTCGTTTGTTACAAGTATCTCTTTCCCCACTACATCCAATATTCTTCAAGATGTTTATCTCCCAACGGATTTAGTGATTTCTAAGGAACGACGCAACCAACTTATTAACGCTGCTTTAACTGGAGATGTCGCTCTTCCCAGTTTACTCTTCTGTAAGACGGAAAGTTGTGCCACGTGGTGAGGCAGGTACCACCACCGTTCCATGAAGATTGTGAACCGGCACGTGTTCCTTTTCGTTGTCTCACCGTCAGCGTGCCAAACGAGTAGGCGCACACTTTGGCTACAAAGCGATTCAAAACGACCAACCATTCGGTAATAGAATTAAAAGAATTTTCAATTATTCAGTTATTTCCAATGTGTACGTCAGCGAAATTATTCGTGAGGAATGAATCATTTTTATATAACTTAAAATAACATAATGAATTATAGATATTCATGCTAGTATATTTATTAAAATAACGAAATAATAAGGGAAAATAGAATAAATTAATTATAATGTACGTTATAGAATAAATAATATGATACAAATTATAATTATGGAAACAAATAACATAACGAAAATTAAAATGTACAATAAATAAAATAATGAAGATATTATAATGTAGGTTATTAGGTTATAATTCAATTGTTGTTGATAATTATAAAATATAATAAAATCAATTCAATGTTATAAAAATGATGTTAAGTAAATTAAATTATTAAAAAATATCGTGATATATTAATAATACGAATAAAGAGAAAAATGAAATAATTCATTATCCCAATTACGTTTTTCCGCTCTAATTTTGCTCCTACGGCAAAAACCTTTGTATATTCGTACTCGGGGGGAAATTTGCGATGTAACAGGACCTTTTGGAACCGCAAAAACGGAAAAATAGAGTTTTTAAACGTTTTTTGCGTTTTGGGGAAATTTGCGATGTAACAGGACCATTTGGAACCTCAGAAACGGAAAAATAGAGTTTTTAAACGTTTTTTGCGTTTTCCCGCTCTAATTTTGCTCCTACGGCAAAAAGCTTTGTATATTCGTACGGGGGAAATTTGCGATGTAATAGGACCTTTTAGAACCTTTTTTTACATTATAAAAATTAAATTCTATTTAATATACAGTAATAATAAGAATAATAATGATATTTCAGCTTGTAAGATTAACCCAAAACAATAATTTGGATGATTTATTATTCCATTTCTCTTTGTATTTTTGTTATTATTATTTTGTAATATTTTTTTCATTATTAAATTGTTAATATAATTTGGGTTACGATAAAATATATGTTTTTCAATTAATCGTTATTTTCATTGCTATTATATAGTTCAATAATTAATTTTCAAAGTACACGAACTATTTGAGAAAAAACCGTTCAATGAAAAAAGTACCGTTAATCATGTAATCAGTTAATCATGTAGAAAATAAACTTCACTTAGGACAACGATTCCGATTTGTGAATACACGTTTCCACCAATTCGGAGTAACTTTTTTGCTTCCAGTCCATGCAGTTATAAGTGCAGGTAATGAAGAATGCACTGATTTTGAATGAGTCTGTAGGTTGACGAGAAGAGAAAAGGACCGAGACGAAAGGAATGAAACGGCGAGAGAGAGGGGGTTTGAGAAGGAACGATAAGAGCCTGAAAGGGGAGCATCTCGGGCTCCTCGCATTAACGCATCGCGTTATACGAGTCCCGTATTATTACGCCTGCATAGCTATTATATTCCGAGTATTCCGGCGTTGTCTCCGGGCCCAGGCGTCGTCCTTAGTCGCTGCCGTCGTCTTGTTTGATTCATCGTTTCGTACGACCCTAACCAGAAGGAATTTCTATACAGCACGCGACAAAACGCCTCTTCGTGAACACCCCCAAAAGATTTTTTTTTCACATCGCAAGCAAACCTGTCGGAATTTTGAGAAAAATGTTAATTAAAAAAGATCAACCCTCGTGTCAGTCTTTTTCGCTCCCCAGAAATGGAATTTAAATGGTAAAATACTTTAGGGATGTTGGTGACGCGATTTTATTAAAACGCCAATGTTTCGGAGATATTCGTGTTCGATAATTATAAACTGTCAAAAAATAATAATACACTCAGTATTTGCTCAATATTTTGTTTATTGCGCGTTTATTTATTTATTTTTTTTTTTTATCGTAGCATACTTCGAAGGCGTTGGAGCTGCACGGTTCCAACACGGAAATGCAAGTAAGTAAAGTCAAGCGGAGGGAGTAAAGAGATTGGAGTCAATTGAAGTCACTTTAATGAAGCAAAGAATCCCTACTTCCTTCGTTGAAATGAAACTTTAATATCAATATCCAGGCTTTGGAAGATTTCACGGTATTAAAATTTGTATCGTTGGTACCTAATGAAAAGTTAATTGATATTCGACATTTTTTTTATTATTGAAATTTAATTAATTGATTGAAATTCCATTTTCATGAAAATTCATAACTAAAAAAAACAGTATTTTTATTATCACTGACAATCAATTAATCGCATTGAATTTTATTGTTGTTAAAAAGCAATAACTAAAATCAATATTTTTATTATCACTGAAAATCAAGGAATTTCGATAAATTTTATTTTTATATCAAACGATCAGCACAATTAAATATATTATTATTGAAAACTTGAAAATGACTTTGGGTTTATTATTAAACTTCAATATTATTATTCGTAAATGAATTTCATAAATGTACTTGATTTTATTCGTCGAAAGCAATAGAATCTAACTTTTCAAAAGCGGTGCAGAGTATCCTCGCGCAAAGTGAAACTCTCGTGAACTTCTTTTCGCGCTGAGGTTTTAATATTTGCTAATATAATATTTAATCAAGTGGCCGCTGCGAGTTTGTAGATTCGTGAGAAATTTTCATCCGCGGAGTGCGTGTTCCTGACGACTTATGATTGCGAAATACCCTACCGAGGCTCATAAATAAATTGCAGTTCGCGTGTTCTCAAAATCCCTAAGGAAAAAAAGAAACGAACTTCTAATTAGGTACTCGCTAGTGCGTTGCATGCCAAACTGACATAAAAACGCAAATAGGAGAGCACGCCGAGTGCGGACTTTAAATAGTCGACAATTTTTTTTTTTTTACATTTTCCCATCCCTGTGTTTGCCGGAAGTTAGCCGTAATTCGTACATCCGACGGGAAACGACGTTTCGAATTCCCGATATAATGAAAAATAGCCGATCGTTTTTTTTTTCTCCTTCTTTAAATCTTTTTTATTTGTTTATTTTTTTTTTTTGGCCGACTCACTGAATTACTTTCGATTCTTACGCGCGTTGTGAAACAACGGTTTTGTCGAATGTACCGCCGAACGAAAACCGCCCGAGGTGAAGTACGCATAAAGTATTCAACGCGCGACTGCGTTGAAATTTCATTACGTTTCTCGCCCCCCGTAGTGGTGTGAGGAAAATTGACGGGTTTGGCAATCGGAGAGCCTTTTAATTTGGTAACGAGAAATGAAATTCCCCGAGTTTGCAGATGGAAGAATCCCCGTGTGTGGCATCACGGTACACGCTTTTTCACTTATCTATTATGCAATACGCATATACGAGCCGTTTCAAATATCAAAACAACGCTGAAGTTTGCATTGTTGGAGGGAACGATTTTTTTTTTTTCGCAGTTCATACGTTATTGTCACGGTTCACATGGAACATTTTCGGCAATGCTTGTTCAATAAATAAGCCAATGAGAGGTTCTATATATTAATATTATTTATTGAATGCAATGAAAAATTTCATTTTTTTTTCTTTCATTTTTTCATATTTATTATTACACAAACATGAAAAATGTTCTATGACTTTCTCAGCTCGAATGTGCCGAAAAAGATCGCCCAACGATGCAGTAAAATTAAGGGATCGTAAAATTATCGATCGATTAAGGGATTCAATAAAATTAAGGGATCGTAAAATTAAGTAAGAAATTTTCAAAAAATCGTTTTTTTGCATTGTCGCATAGTATACACTGTTATAAACATTATCTCAAATTTTTAAATCGAAATTCAAATTATTACGGTCGCTGAAGCGTTTCTTGTAGAAAGGGAAAAGATCGTTTCTTGTAGAAAGGGAAAAGATTCTCGAAATGGTGTTTTTCAAAACGGTGTCCACTCTCGAAGGAAGAGTTTTGAAGATATCTATTTCCAATTTTGAGAGAACATTTTCAAGGTCATCCTCTATCGCGATATGGAAGCTTTTTTTTTAAATCTTCCTATTTTTATTACGAAAAACTGCCGAAAAAAGGGCTAAATTCGATACTTTTTGTTCAAACCGTCGCTATTTTGTAAAATTTCAAAAAAAAGAAACCTTCACAGCGCGATAGCTACTTCCCTACAGATTAATAATCTTTTTGAAATTTTTGTTTCGCATCAAAATTGCGGTCCCAATCGTGGACATCGTACAGGACATTTTTTTTATTAACGTGTCATTTAAAAAATGTATTTTATTATTACATACTAAATAAATGACCGTAAAAAAAATTATTTTGTATCCGGCATGGATGTATTTATTTATAGAAAGAAAACCGGAACGATTAATTGATTACAACACTAAAAAAAAATCACGATTGCGAACGAAAAAATGTCGATGTATTATTTCAAGCTAATTAATTAACTTATAATTAGCTAAAAGCCATTTAGTTAAGGACTGACATGAAATCTCTTGAAACCACCCCAATTTTTGTATAATATTTCCGAGCAAGGAATTCGGTTTAAATTTCAAGTGACAAAACGAAAAGTCCATGAAAGGTCCAAAATTAGTGACTACTGGTTTTGACAAATGGTAAACAGTTTGCAAATGTCACCACGAGGTTTCATCAGCACGTCCACTCATCTGGCTCTCGTTTGTACACAACAGAGGAATACATTTGCCTGGTTCGACCTTAATTATTTCAGTACTCAGCGAAAAACAACTGTGTATTGCCAATGAGGTGGACAGAGAAAGAGAGAGAGAAAGAGCAAGAGATGATGATGATAAATGTACTATGTCCCAGTATACTTTCGGACAATGATGGATAATAGTTACAGTAACATAAGCAAATAAACTACTTCAAACTAACGATTTACCACAAATTCCCGACGTAAAATTTTTGATTGTTTTCCAAAATTGGAAAATTTTTCACTGTTTTCCAAAATTTTACGTCGGGAATTTGTGGTAAATCGGTAGTTTATATTTTTGACCTTTTAAGGCTGTATGAATTAAAGAAACGTTTTTACGTACTCTCGTTTCAAAGTAACGACCTCGATTTGCAAAAATAGACGTTCGATGATGATGAAAAATTATGAAACGAAAAATTAAGAAATTAAGAAGCTTTTCACAAACTTCAACGTCAACTCGTACACACTATTCAAGATGTAAATCCTTTTATAACAATTCACATAATTTTCATAAGATATTTTATAAGAATTTGATTATATTAATGATAATTTATATGATAATTATAATTTTCGTGATAGATTATTTATTGCTATACATAATTATACATTATAATAATTATTCCAATTAAAAGTATAGACTATACAAGATTAATAAAATAATTGAAAACTTTAATAAAAAAAAAAGAGATAAAATTCAGTTGCTCTCAAAATAACGAAAACCGTTTTCTCACTTAGTAGAGAAAAATTTGCTCATACTTATGGTCGTTCGTTTATTCAGTGGAAATTCTACGTAAAAAACGGCCGAAATCCAAACGCACGAAACGCAAAAAATACTCCGTCGGAACCCACCAACAACCTTTAACTTTTTCTTTAATGAAAAAACGATACGAACGCAAATGAGATCCTATACGAACCGTAATATCGGACTATCGTGGAATACTATCTCCGTGATATTAAACTGTGGGAAATCCTCAACGAAAATGTATATATAGATACAGCAAAACGTGCGGATAGACTACTGATAACAGCAAAACGCGGATGGACTTACATACAAGGTGTCCCGAACGTGATTTTCGATTTTTTTTTCATACACCGAGGGTATCATCTAACTACGTTAATACATTTTCTCCTCTGCCTTTAATTTTCGATAAACTTGCAACTTGTAAATAAACATGAAAATAAACATGCCCGAGGTATTTTTTGAGTTTTCCGAACGCGAAACATCGAAGTCCCGATAATGTCTGATTCCGCCTGAAGAGTTCACGAAAAAACTTCGTCTTTTGCCATGAAAAGTTTTCGCAGTTTTTTTCAAAATAGTCTCAATAATTGAAAAATTGAAAAACTGCTGAATTTCGCAGTTTTTGCTCCAATCGCTAATTACAGCAGCAACGTTAGCGAAAAAAATTGAATTTAAAAAAAACGCACAAAACCTGCGTTCGTACAGCTAAAAAAAATTCCCAATTAAGAGGGAACGACGTCCTATCGCAGCTGGTAAAAAAGAATGAAATAATAGTAGGAAACCACGAATTTCCTAAACGACGCTTCAAAATTTAACGGAATTTCACCCGGCACTGTCAAATTGATAGACGACCGGCTTCTCATTAATTTTCCTGAATTAAAGAAAATCAAAATATAAATGATCGTATTTTTTCAAATCCCGTGATTCGGAGGAGTCAAAGGCCGCCAGATTTAAAACACACGGATTTGGCGGATTTATTCGACGTATCTAATTTCAAATAAACCACCAAACTCAGCGTCTGGAATGACCCCAAAGCCTGATATTCGATATAACCAAGAAACTGTAAATATATATGAAAAAAAAAAAACTTTTCTTTTTTTATCACGATACTGTACAAACACGATCGTTCGGATCTTTTTCGTTAGCTCGTAAATTCAACCACCGCGATGTTCGTTTTTATCGCAATATCATATCGTTTCGGTTGCCCCAGCGATTTTGCCAGTGGTGGGAAAACCTCGTCCGGCAATCTTCCGGGAGTCCTCGAATCCTGACAATTAGATCCGGCCCGTGCTCTACATATGTTGGCGCAAATAACGCATCCGCGTAGATTGGAAATACTGACGGGGTTGCACCGCGAAAGAGACGAGAGCGAAGGGCATAAAAGCGAAAGATCGCGGGGGCGGGGGGGGGCTTTTCTGCATCCGCGAAATTGCCAATTACGATTGGCTTTAACAGGGAGGGGGGGGGGGATAGGCCCATCCCTGATGGCCGCCTTTAGCGAGAATTTCCTCTCAAAGTTTTCAACGGCGATTCATTCGGGGATCGCGTTTATTGGCGATGCAAGCTTGTCTGTATCACGGCCCTGTTCTCGTTGCCCCCCCCAACCCCTTCTGCCCCCACCCCTTCGTACATTGCCCAACATAGAAAACAGCGAGAACACAAAACCGCGTATATAGAAATGAACAAGGCATCAGCGCGCGTCTCGTCGAACGAGAATTCTTTTTTTCTTTCCTATCTGCTTCATCGTCTCCCTCCTTTTTTTTTTTTTTTTTTTATTTCGCGCATATACGTCACATACTCCCTTCTTTTGTTTGCATCGCGTTTTCTCTATCCATCTTTTCCATTCGAACTAGTGTTTCTTTTTTTTTTTTTCTATCGCTCCTGCGGCCGCGAGTTTCACGTTTCAATGGAGCAATAGCGACGAGATTGAACGTACGGCGATGATCGTACCCCCGGCTCTAATAACAAGTTCGAGCACAAATTCGCGAACGCGTTCCACGAGACCGGAAATAAAAAGTCAGGTCCCGCTGGATTCGATTTAAGTTTATTTGGGTTTTTCGTGATTTTTTCTTTTTTTTTTTTTTGTTCGTTATCAATTGTGTTGGTATCCGTATTCTGTAATGGCAAAAAATATGAAGTAGATTTGTCGAAAGCTACGAAGTTTGCATTTGAACGCAACGAGAGCGAATTCTTTTTAATAAACCTGTGTGGCTTAATAAACCTGTGTGTTAAAATACATGTGGCTGATAACATGTATTTTCATTGGTGTGTAAATCGTTGGAATGTTTTTTTTTTCTTGTCGTTGCTAAAAATTTGTAAATGTGAGTTTCAAATGTATTCTTACTCGTCAATGAAGAAATGAAAAACTTTAACGTTAAATATCGTCGCGTTCCAACGATGCAAACTCCGACGTGATTTAAAAAGTAGCAGTTTTAAATCTGAACAAAACGTCAAATTCGATTAATTTTTATGATTGTCCAGTTGATAGAAAAGAAGTTCCGTTAAGTAGATTTTATAGGAATGCGATAACGAATTTATTCAATAAATGTTGTAACGAAATGACTGGTATCTGGTAATGATGTCAAAGGTAGTTGAGTGAGGCCCAATACCAGCTACAACACCTTAATGAAAAAACAAACAAAAAACACTTTTCCAATCGAAAATCCATTAATGACCTTGAATTCGTAAAAACTATGACCTTGACAGTATTGATTATTTCGCCACTGTACGAAGCCCTCGAAATCAAACGAATTAGTTCTTGACATTATTATCGTGGCTCTAAAAACAACGAAGATATAAGCCTCGATTCCTCGTTGGAAATTGCTGCACGTATTCCGTTGATAATCATGTTTCCTTTATGTTCAGTACTTGCAACGGATCTCGGGTACTCTACAATTAGCAACTCGCAACTACCAGCGACCCGATATGACCAGGAAAATTTATCTTCCAACGAACATGAGTTCGGGCCTATGTTGGGATCCTCAACAATCGAGGCTGCCGATATACGTTAACAATTATAATGCGTTGTTCAATAGACGAGAAACAATGGCTGTATCCAATGTGGTAACATGTCCACATCCTCGGCCCATCGTTCTCAACTTGCTAATCAACTATCTTCTTCACGAGCATCGTAGATATATAACGTTATACACAGGGTGGAGCATTTAACATTTGGTCCACATGGAAGACATTTGATCACAGCATCTAAGTAAAATGGTCATTCAATTCGTTAGATTACGACTGGACATCGTGAATGATGAGAAGGTCCTCTAATAAGATATTCTAGAGAAACTCCAGCACCCTGCATCAACTAAACAACTCATAAGAATATCAATCGACATGTTCCACTTTCAAGTACGAATCTCCATTATAAATTGCCACTTTTCAACTCGCGTTATAGCTTGGCAAAACCCCAACCCTAGAATATTCAATGGCGATGCATTATCTTTACCTAATCCTTTTTCAAGGGTTCAAACTGGACGAAACGTAGGATCAAGAATATTAATAAACGAGGAAGTACGAGAGTTCCTTGAAGGCGCCAGTGTTGCGAATCGCAGGATCCCTGTGCTTTTGGATGCTGCCCCCAGGACTGCGTATCTCTCTGAGCTACGGGTACCACGAGCCATGATGCGTCTTCCTAAAATACGGTGTTGGAGAGACGAAGATGAATATCCTTTGCGGAACGGAGGATCGGAGTAAGCGGCACGCATCGGGACGAGACAAGGAAGGGAATGGAGAGAATCAGAGAGAGAGAGAGGGAGGGAGGGAGGAAGGTAGAAGCTCACGGGACTTCATAGCAAGAATATTCCGAGTTCCGGCAGCACACGGTGGTGCGCTGAACGGGATGGCGGTACCGGGATGAGGGAGGACTTTGGATGTGGCCATGTCGGGAGCCAAACGATGGAGGATGAGAAACGGGGATGATACAAGTTGCAAAAGGATTGTGTGTATGTGTGTGTGCGTATGTATTCGTACATATTTGCGGGCACATCTGTATATATATATATCGAGAGCACGAAAAAGCGTGGTATGGCTGAAGCATGTACCTATTCATGATAACGGAGAAGAGTACAAAGGCTTTACAGTGAGGGAGAAAGCCAAGGAAGAAAAGGAGTGCGCAAATGATATAGAGAGAGCGAGGGACAGAATTATAAAGTGCGAGGGAGAGAGAATGTGTAAAAAGGGAAACGGAGGATGAGGGAAGGCTAGAAGGATTACAGCGAGAGAGAAAGAGAGAAAGAGGAAGAGACAGAAGCGGGGATGGGGGAACGAAAGAATGATAAACGGGGTAGGCGGGGGTGCAAAGTAGAGTATCCTCGCGGTAGACAGCACGAATGCTATCCTAGCACGTGGAATGAGATACAAGAGACGGACAAAGACGGAAAGTGGAGTGAGATCGTGGGTAAGGGAGCAGAGACGACAAGGGCATTGGAGTGAGACGGAAAACTGGAACGATGGGGAAGATGGAAGAGTAATATACGTATGTACGGGGTGAGTCGGGAGAAACGGAACACCCGAATGTCTCGATTGAATTAGAAAGTACGATGTATTCTAATTTTAATGGTTTCGAAGCCTACCGACGTCACGTTACATTTTATTGGGTCATTTGACAGTCATGTTATGTTACAGGATTGTATGCGACCCGACTGTTTCCATGCTGGCTCAAAATATGACATTCGATTTAAAATCACTTCGATGACCTTGAAAAAACCAACGAAGAAATCAATCCAAATATTTATGACTGCGATTTGAGGCTCGCGATAAAGATTTTCTTCATTCAACGTCGTGGATTTCGATCCGAAAAATGAACTATCGCTCTTTTTCCAATTTTTTAAAAACCCTTGACAAGCACGATTACTAAATTTATAAAAATCATATTAATGGACGGGGTATGCCTGATGCTTTGATAGTAGTCGTCTGACAAATATCACTAAACGAAGATAAGTCGATTTAGGCGAACGTTATTTCGCTTTTAAAAAACAGACGGACATGCGCGTCGTTCCAAATCGTTCGAACTTCGTGTACGTACGTTCTTCATAATTTAAGGCGAACAATTATCCACGATTCCCTCATTTTAGAAATCGTAGATTTGCATAGTTTCATACATTTTCAACTCTACAAATACCTTATTTCATAATAAATAATTACCTAGAAATGTTAATCCACCACTTTCAATAATAATTCAAATCAAACTTGACGATTTTAGCACGAGGGTTGACAGAGGTTTTATCAGTGATTGTTTCAACATCTGTTCCAGCTGTTCAATAAAAAAAACAGCATTCATTTTCCGATTCAATTAATACGTTCGGATTGCACAATAATAATAATCATTATTATCAATAATTACGCAAAAACGCGATATATATATTAAATTTTTCCAATGCTGGTTAATTAATCATTTCAATTAATCTTAATTTATATAAAACACAAGCATGTCCACACGCTCATTTCCCATGAAAGAGCCTTTCAAATTCATATGTTTAATAACACTAAAAATATTTCATGAAAAACTCTAAAATAATTAACGTGTCGTTATTCCATCAAGAACTATCGTTCGGAAAATTTTCAATAACTTTCATGACTTTTTTATATCAATATAGTAATCGAACGAACCTTCAAATCGAACGGAAATGTTAGCCCGTTACGTTTCTCGCGAGTCACCCTGTATACACGCATACATCTAGATATATCGATATAAGTATGCGTACAAGTAGGAACAGCACGCGCCCGGCTTTTCAATGGTGAAAACTAATAACACAACTCTGAGATGCGACGTCGGTCCCATCGGGGAATACCATCGGACTTTTCTGTATAAAGCAGCTCCCGCGGTATCCCTCCCTATCTCTATCTATCTCTCTCTCACAAATACCGATGCGCACAGAAGCAAATGCGAGAAGAGTGAACTTCATAATTCATATACGCGGAGAGGAGAGAATTTTAGCGGCTCGACGGGCCAACGCTTCGCACGAGAGCTATCGAATTCCCGCGTAAATAATACTCTTCGTTGGGAACGAATATATATACAATGGTGTAAACGACACACCGCGCTCGTAAATCCTATCCCAGCTATACCGTTTCATTTTTTCTCTCCTCTGTTTTTTTGTTTTGTTTTGTTTGTTTTCTTTTTTTTTTGCATTTCCGTGCAAATGCAAAAAACAAAGGGGAGTGTAACGGTTGAGCGTGGATTTCTCTGTACCGGGTTGCCTCGATGAACAAACAAAAACTGTCGGACGTTGAACTGGCGTCAGGGTTGTTTGGACACAGCCACAGCTGGATTATGTAGATTCGCGTGGATGACTGCCAACCCTGAATCTTCCTGATTTAAAATTGTCGACTTCGTCTCGACGATCAGAAATAAAAATAAACTCGTTGGGGTTGAGGGATCGCGATAACGAGACATCTGTCAATGGATTTTTTTTTTTTTTTTACTTACGTTAACTCGGAAAGTGGCGAAACTGTTTCGATACGGGAAAAATCGTGGGTGGATGCAAAAGCTTTGAAAACGTTGCGACTTTTTTATTCGTTTGTAAAAGTCGATTGCATAGAACTTAGCCTCGACGATCGTCAGTTCTGCGATATTGACTTGTATCTTTGTTTAGGTTTATGTTTTAGATGACTACTGTCAAAATTTCTCCCACGTACATCCGTAAATTTTACTTTGACAAAATTTCGGGAGGAGCGTGTCAGCGATTGACAGAATTTTGTAGAAACAATTGAAAAAAAGGAGTCCTTTTAGGGTTTCGGTTCCTTTTTGCGTATGTTTAGGTTTGTTTGCCTCCACGAAAAGAGATTCAAGTTGATTCACATTTTTGGATAGGCTTAGGTTAAGTCTGGCGTAGTTGGCTATAGTTTTTCTTAAACGCTATTAAAAACGACAACCTTACACGTTATTATGGAAATCTTGTGATTAAACTTGAAACATTCAACTTTGAAATAATAGGAACAAAAATATCAATATCTGATGATATAATTTCCAATGAATTTCTAGCCAACAGCCCCATTAATTATTTCGATGGACCATGTCTCCCTTAAGGCCATCTACCCCAGAATTACCCTAAATCAATGCGAACAGCTGGGAACGGCTTTAAGGGAATGACGAACGCGTTGGAAACTTTTGACGCGGCACCTCGTTACATCGGTAATGACAATTTTGGGATTTTGCGCTGCGAGTAACTACCGACGGATGGCGCGCCCCGCACGCGAATTCGGCCGCGAACTCTCGACTTTTCGGGCG